>PVKC010025604.1:0-16428 GCA_004027635.1 Crocidura indochinensis
CTCTCAATCTGCTTGATTTCTCAGGGATACTGCCCTTTCATTCACACACAAACATTAAGAAGATCTCCCTCAGAGTCCTAAAGAGACACTTTTAGTGCCATACACCTTGCTCAATGTCAAAAAATATAAATTATGAGAAGCATTTTCAATGTCAGCACAGAAAACTGTCAAGCTGTTATAAAGGTTTCATTTTATCTTATAAATTCTAGAACATTGATTCTCATTGCGAAATTCTTAGACTAGCATCATCAATAACAAAGGAGAAGTTACTGTAAATGCAAATTATGGAGTTCTACTAAATCAGAAACTCTGGTGATAAGCTCAGATTTTTCTTTCTTTTTTTTAAAAAAAATACTCCATAAAACATTTTATGCTTATTTTTACAATTTTAGGCTTAGGAATAAAGCCATAATAATGGAATATTGATAATTTGATACAGGGAAGAACAAAAATAAAATAAAACATTATTTTCTTAATTTCTTTAAATTTCCACTATACAATTCTTAGATAACTCATATATGTATTTTACAACATAACCCTCTATTTTCATGGAGTACTTCTTACTTTTTATTCTCATTTTGACAATTATCTTAAGAATTAAATATGGGGAGATGGTTTTGAAGTAGGTGCTTGTCTTACTTGTGGTCTTCCCAAGTTTGAACCCTCGTACCTGATATGATGCCTCATGCCCTACTAGGAGTGTTCCCTGAGGTTAGAGTCCAAAGTAAGCACTGATTATCATCAGGTATGACTCAAAAACAAAACAAAAGAAAAATGTGGTTTCAAGTCTCCTATTTCTGTTGAAATATAAATTTAGACTTGTACATATAATTTTTTTTTGGTTTTTGGGCCACACCCAGTGACGCTCAGGGGTTACTCCTGGCTATGCGCTCAGAAGTCGCCCCTGGCCTGGGGGACCATATGGGGCACGGGGGATCGAAACACGGTCCGTCCAAGGCTAGCGCAGTAAGGCAGGCACCTCACCGCCCGAACCCTGACTTGTACATATAATTAGCTAATTAGTAACAAACAAGAAATTGCAGGGCCGGGAGAGATAGCACAGCAGTTGAGCTTTTGCCTTGAGCATCAACCCAGGAACAATGTTTGAATCCCTGCATCCCATATGGTCCCCTCATGCCAGCCAGGAGCGATTTCTGAGCAGAGAGCCAGGAGTGACCCCCTGAAGCTCAGATTTTTCTGATTCTAGAGAAAGTTTTAGAATTGTCATCCTAAAATATTAGTAGTGTCCAAATTAAGGAACTGTTTGGTTTTTTTAAAATAGCTTTTCTACCATATCCACTTAAGTTTCTCAAATATTTATATTTAAATACTTTTATCATTATAAGTAATATATTTTGTTTCATTCTATCCTTATGAAAGTATTCTTCTGATTGTATTCTTCATATCTTTATTGCAGATATCTTTATGAAATTATCAGGCTAGTTATCATGATCTTTATTTTACTGATTAAAAAAGAAGATTTTTATCCAATGTTAACTGGTTAGAAAATGAGAGGTACAGGTTCTGGTGTCAAACCCTGGGTATTTTTTTTTTTTTTTTGGTTTTTGGGCCACACCCAGTGACGCTCAGGGGTTACTCCTGGCTATTCGCTCAGAAGTCACTCCTGGCAGGCACCGGGGACCATATGGGGAACCGGGGAATTGAACCGTGGTCCGTCCTAGGTTAGCGCAGGCACCTTATCTCCAGCGCCACCACCCAGCCCCCAAAAACCCTAGGTATTTTAACTTTTTCTTTTTTTACAAGAGTTCATTCATCACTTGATCTAAATTCCCCTACACTCCCTAAATTTTTTCCTACATTTTCCTACATTCTTTAAGCTCTTCCTTATTTATTTTGTTTACATCAAACTTTTTGTTGTTATTGGGGTTTTTTGTTTGTTTTATTTTTGTTTATTAGTTTTGGTATTTGAATTACACCTAGAGGTTCTCAGGAGTTATTTCTGGCTCTGCACTCAGAAATCACTCCTGGTGTGCTCAGGGAACTATATGGAATGTAAAGTAATTAAACTCCTGTCGGCTGTGTATAGGCAAGTGCACTACCTCCTGTACTATCTCTCATCTCCCTGAACTGTCTTTTTTTAAGTAGGTTCCACACTCAGGAAGTATCCAAATGTCCCTGGAGCCACTTGTAGCAATTCTAGGCTTTGTAATATGGGTATGGCAGTTCAATATTGACCATAGCATATAATGCTCATTTCAGTTGTGCTCAGGGGCAAATAGGGCAACCTCATGGTGATTATTCAAAGTGTGTGATAAGTGCCAGAGTGATAGTACATAGGGTAGAGTAATTGCCTTGAATGATGCCAATTTCAATTTGATCAACAGCATTCTACATGGTCCCCAGAGCACCATCAGAAATAACCCCTGATATTTGCTTGTTATGGCCCCCAAGCAAACAAACCATAGCAACAACAAATGTGTACTACATAGTACTAGAACCAAAGTCAGGGTCTCACACTTACTAAGGTACTCTACTACTTTGAGCTATATCAATCTCTTCTATAAAGATTTCGCAAAGAATGTTGTCATACCATATTATTTAGGGTCCTTATTCCAGAATGTTTCATTCTATTTTCAACCCATATCCTTTGGTAGAGCTTAGTCTTCTGTCTGAAGAAACAAACATTGCTTAAGATTCAAACCTCATATAGGTTATTGCTCACCTGGATACATATTTAAAATGTAGTTCTTGATTCAGGAGATTTTGATTGAAGCTAAGATTTGAAATAAGTATCAAAATCCAAGTGCTAATTTTGGAAACTAAAGAAAGTTTTGCTTTATCTTTCTCCCTGAGGATACTAGTCTTGAGCACAGGACCAGGTACTTTAATCTTTATATTCCTATATATGAGGCCTTCTTTGTGAAAAACAGGGAGTAGAAAAATTAGAAGAAAAAGAAGAAGAGGAACACAACTTTTCCATTGACAACTGCCTATGTTAATGAAGAGTTGAGAAGATAAAATTCAGTTAAAATATCTTGACTGATTTCTACTTCAATATGCCAAAACAAACAAACAAAAATCCTTACATGCATTTTTTTTTCAAAATTCAGACAGAGAAGGGCTGTTGAAAATTTGGCAACCAGACTATAAATTTAAGCAGTTTATTTTCCTAATCCCATATCCTGAGTTTATGCATTGTTTTTCACCATCTCTTGAATTTATGATCATTTCATTGGCACTAACAGAATGTGTATAGATTTATTTTAATATGGAAAATTGGTAAGGATTTGGTATTTCAACTTGAGCAGTTTTTTTCAAGAATAGTATCAAAGCCAAGGCTTATGATTAGGTACCTGTGGTGTCTGCTGAACAACATTTAGAACATAATATCCATAACTCCATAAATACAAAATATAAGTACTTTGCCAGAAGAGACTGTGTAGGCTCTTATAAAATGTAACATGGACATATGGCAGAAATTATTACTATTTTCTGAAGGAAAGAGAGATAGATAGTAAAATACAATAATTTTTACAATCCTTCCTATATAAAGCATGTGTCTTGACAGCACAGAAAAAGGATAGCCAAGACTATTACTGAGAATCTTGAGACCTGTCTATGGAGAATGTACCATTTTCTCAGCAGGGAGTTACAGACCCACTTAATTGAAGGTAGTTGGTGTAGGTGGGGCCAAAAAGGGAGGTGTCAGTTAAAATGTGTTTTTAAGCTTAAGGAATAAGTATGGGATTCTCTGGCTCAAAAAAAAAAAAAACTTCTCAGGCATTTGTATTTCTACATGTGTCACCTATTTATACATCATCATCATCTCATCCTTATAGCAGAACATGGGTGAACATATTGGTACCATTCGATATCGCTATTCTTTTGTCCTGGCTTTGTTTGTTTGTTCGTTTGTTTGCTTGTTTGTTTGTGGACTACTTCCAGGGTTGCTCAGGGATCTGGCTCAGTGTTCAGGCACTACTCTTCCCAGTACTCAGGAGACCAAATGAAATGCCAAATAAACTGAGGCTGCATGCATATCTGAAGAAAGTGCCTTAACCCTATGCTATCTCTGCAGTCCTATTCTCTTATTCTGTTTTCTGATAATAACAAAATTCCTCTCTTCTATACATGGCAAAAGTACATAGCTTTTGTAATCAGTTACCTAGTAACTTGTGGAACATGTTTCCTTTTATGCCATGCCCCTACTCTTATTTATATCTCAATAGATTCTATTTGCACTTCAAAACCAAACACAAAATATCACTTAGGAAAATTTGCCTCTAAATGTTCCCTTTAATACTTAAATTATTGCTCTACATACTTTATAATTTTCAATTTTTATCTCCTTACCCACTAAATTAATCCTTTCTCATTTTTACTTACCTTTCTTTTTGTCTTTTGATCCCCCCTGAGTGGTACCCAATGGATTATTCAGTACTGGCAAAATAACCCATGTATCCCACATGCAAACATGTGAACAAACAAACCCTTGAAGTTATCTTCTGTTCCAAAATAATCTGTATTTACAAGAGAGTTCAGTGAATGAAATACTTGTAGGAAGCCTGTTTATAATTGTAGGGGTACATAGTACCTTGAGAACAGTCAGAAGAGACCCTCATGTAAACACTGAGTTAGGAATATTCATCAATAATAGCCAGATGTAACCTTAAAACAATCACAAAAAGTTTGCTGTGCTTATACCAAGTAAGTATATAATCTAGGACCTCACACATGGAAGGCAAACTCTCTACTACTTAACTACATCTTGTTTGTTGTCTTTATTTTTAATTTTTGGATCTCAATGCCCATAAATGTTCCAGGCATATGTTAGCTACTCAATTAATTTAAGAGACTTAATAGTATCATAAGGAACATATGTTTACAATCATGTTCTGTGAAACAAAGTCATTATTCTCTGGGGTGGTAGATAGCTTCTTCCTTTAACATGTCAATAGCACAGGTACAGAGATAACAATGAGGTAACAAAATCCTATTTATAGTTATAGAGACTTCCCTCTAAAGCAAAATCTGAAAAATCTTGTTTGATATGTAATCTTGATACTAGGTTTCAATGACCAAACTATTCTGAAAATACAACCACAGATATCAGTAAAGAACAATCATAAAATAAAGAATACTTAGAGGGGGACGGGCGGTGGCGCTGGAGGTAAGGTCCTGCCTTGCCTGCGCTAGCCTTGGAGGAACTGCGGTTCAATCCCCCGGCTCCCATATGGTCCCCCAAGCCAGGAGCGACTTCTGAGCGCATAGCCAGGAGTAACTCCTGAGCGTCACTGGGTGTGGCCCAAACCCCCCCCCCCAAAAAAAAGAATACTTTGAAGTCAAATTAAAACTCCTAAACAAGCTGTTTGGGGTCTGATTGCCCCAGTTTCTGGAGATAAGGGTCTAAGTGCAAGTGTTCATTGGAAATGATGCTGTGCTTGTTTGGAGACTTAAAAGGATAAGGAGAAGCACAAGATGATTGGATCCTCTCACTGCAGATTTGAAACTAGATCTAACTTTGGGTTTCTGGGAGGCAGTGAGAAATCTCAGATTTATCGACAAGGAAGTAGTGTGTTAAGCCTCAGAACTTGTTCAGCAATCTGTAGACACTTGGTTGTTTCCAGTTTTGCGATGTTACAAATAAAGCTTAACAGTTTTGTGTTAGTGTATCCATATGCTTTCATTATCCTAGGTAAATGTTTAGGAAAGCAATTGTAACATTTATCTGTTAATACTGCATTTAAATTTATCAGAAATTAACTGTTTTCTACATTTTTCTTTCTTTTTTCTTCCTTCCTTCCCTCTTTCTTTCTCTTTCTTTATTCTTCTTCCTTCTTCCTTTCTTTCGTTCTTTCTTTCTTTCTTCCTTCCTTCCTTCCTTTCTTTCTTTCTTTTTTCTTCCTTCCTTCCTTCCTTCCTTCCTTTCTTTCTTTCTTTCTTTCTTTCTTTCTTTCTTTCTTTCTTTCTTTCTTTCTTTCTTTCTTTCTTTCTTCCTTCCTTCCTTCCTTCCTTTCTTTCCCTTCCTTTCTTTCTCTTTCTTATTTTCTTTCTCTGTATTTATCCTCCTCTTTCTTCTTCTTCTTGCTTACTTCATTTAAAATAATATTTAATACCTTCCAGTTTCATCCTTGTTGCTGTAAATTTAATGTTTGCATAATTTCTTACAGCTACAGCTATGTAGATTTTTTGTTTGTTTGGTTTTTGTTTGTTTGTTTTGGAGCCACACCTGGTTATGCTCAGGGCTTACTCTTGGCTATGCACTCAGAAATTACTCCTGGCTTGGAGGGACTACATGGGATTCAGGGATCGAACTGAGGTCCATCCTGGGTCAGCCTCATGCAAGGCAAATGCGCTACCACTGTGCTATTGCTCAGGCCCCACAGCTATGTATTATTCTTGTGTTTATATGTACCACAACTTCATGATCTACTAATCTATTTAGGACATTTAGGTTGATTCCAAGTCTCATTTATTGTACTGAGTGCTGCAATAGATAGCAGTATGCTAAGAAGTTTTTAAGAAAGCTTACAGGAATTTAGGAAATTAAACATAATCATAATGGAAAAGGGAAAACTAAAGCTTAGGGACTCACAATAGATCTAAGTATGATGCAGACACATACAATATGTATATCATTCTGATACATTTGTTTTGTTGAAACCATTGTGAAAAATTGACATCTGATTATCACACAATTTATATATAGGCTGCCAAATTGCACACTGGTTGTCACATAATTTAGAGCATGCTTAAAATAGATACCTTATGACCCTAAAAATCACAGCAATTTTGTTCACACCTTTTTCACTAGGTACTATAAACCTGAAATAAACTAATAATTTAAATCAAAAATAAAAAATGTTGCTGAGTTTTGAGAGCTACTGCTAGTACAGTTTGAAATTTAGAACCACCACTAAAGTTGATTATTTGAGCAGGTACATTTGCCAGAAAGATCAAGAAAAATTTTGAACCAGCAAATCAGGTTTTGTAAATTACTCAGAACCACTGAGTACTATCTCATTGTTTGCTATTTTTAACTGCCAAATTTGGAAATTTATTCTGCAGCAAGAGATATTAGATACATATTTTAGTCCCAAACTACAATTTGTTGAATTATTACTTGAAAACCAGGCATTTTACTTAATAATAATATATTTACTACTGTGTCCCCCCCTCCCAGGGCAAAATGCTAATATTACCTTATGGTAAGACTAGTCCATTTCTGTGAGGGGTCTATGGAAGGTAATAAAGGTGTTGCCTGAGGGGTGTACAGGTTTTCAACAGAAGAGTCAGCAGGAGAGGCCTGGAGAGAATGGACTGAGGAGATAGAAATGATAGAAACAGGTTCAAGTGCAGGGCAGCTTATGGAGTCTGCTTAAAGGTTAAGCTTAGAAGTCACACATGTTGGTTAAGACATATTAATAATAAAGCTTCATGTCTCCTGAAATCTGACTTCTTTGGATCATTTCTTCACCCCTACCCTGAGCCTGCAGATCTGCATGCAGTAAGGAGTTGCAGACACCTAGTCTGGGCCAGCCGAGAAAGGCCTCATCACCACCATCCAGGACTCTATAATTAATATGTCATTCAAAACCACTGTATTAGTTAATTTAATTATTTTGTAAAACTATTAAGAAGGACCATCTTATAAGTGATATTGAAGACTTGAGAAATTAAGACCTAGTCAAATCTATTGAGTATTATCTCAAAATTTGGATATCTATTCTTATACTACTCTGCCTTTTCAGATGTCTGACAATGACTCCTGTATAGCATTACTTTTTCAGCAGCGACAATATGGCCTGAAAAAGAATAAAAAATGGGTCTCAGGAAGATAAATAAAATGATAGACAGTGTAGTAATTTGTGGTCTTCCCATCTCTACCTGGTGAATTTTATTCTTCACTACTTAACTTTAAGGAGAAAAAAATTGAATAAATGTGCCTTACTGCAAAGACTGCTTCAGATATCTTCCAAAATCCACATCTTGAAAATGTTTCCCCCATGTATTGCAGTTTATTTTTTAATACCAATCAAAAAAATCTCATACATAAAATTCAAATTTTACTCTACTAATTTAGCTATAACTACCAATAAATAAAATTCTGTTAAGTAGCACTCTTGGTAAGCCCCTGAAGTAAGCTAAAGTCTTTGCAAACTCTTAAGATATAGATGTCCTGTGATCAGAGCCCTTAGGGATAAGGGTTCATTTTGCTGGCAGGAGCATTGCCTGTCAGTAACTGTGATGAAAAATGAGTTTACATTCTTCATTTCCCTAGTGTCTGACCTTATGGTGCCTCAGTAACATGTCTCATTATGCTTGGTAATCTGTGAATTTCTAAAAGTAGATAATTAGTCCAGACAGGGCTCAAAATGAAATGAAAATAAGTCTTTCAGGATTTATAGCAGGCGTCTTAAAGATCTGAAATATAGACCTGGCTCACTGCTGCCCATACTTAGGGAGAACTCACTTCCTTATTCTGAATGCTGTTTTAGCACATTCACCCATATTTAACCCAACTGAACGAGGTCTGTTCTCTTACCTACTCTTCAATTTGAGAAGAGTTGGTCTCAGATGCTGGTGTCAATCTGTCAATCACTCCCTCCTAAGTATATGACTAAGTTAAGTGTTTTAGAATTCTTAGTTGAAAACTAAGAGAGTTTCTGAAGGTTATCAGAATTTTTCCTTTACCAATCTAGCACTCAAGGTAACAGAATAGGGATAATCATTGCCAAAACCAGGTATTCCACCAGTCCAAGGATGTTTAATTTTTGCATTTTATCTCTCTGGACAATGAGCATGAAGGAAAAGAGTTATTTTTCTCTGTAAAGTTCATGTCTTTTTCCTTTACATTTTCCCTCCTCTCCCACCCAACTTCTGTCTGGTTTTAGTTTATTGTCAAAACACGCCCAGCCAAATTACTTGTCTGCAGACATTTTTTTTGCTGGCCTTAATGTATCCACAAGAGAGCTGCTAATGATTACCCTTCCTGCCCATACTTAGCTCATCCTCAGATGGGAACTGCTCATTATCATTCTCTGACTGCAGCCTGGATCGTTTGGAAACAGTCAGTCAAGATTCTGGGCATGGAGTGAGTACTGGCATTTTCACTTGGATTGGTTCTCTAGCAGAAGCAATTTTCAGCTCTGGGGGTTGGGGGGGGGAGCTTTGTGTCTACATTCCAGTCTCTTTGGATCTTAAGCAAGCTAAATAAGTAGGTGGGGCCTTCTATTCACCAAAAACTTCTTCAAGTTCCACCACCAGCAGCTACATCATTTCCAGAGCATGATATAAAATGAAAAAAAACAAGAGTGCTTGTTCTTAATACAACTAAAGTTGCTTTTTTGTCATTCAAAGCTTTTCATTTCAAATTTTTCTTCCTTATTTGTCACTTAGTATGATACTAAGTCATATATGTTATTTACAATGCATTTGTCTCTCTACATTTAAAGTTAGTTCAGTTGGAAAACATAAACCTCCATGTCTGTAATGGACTGAACCATTCATTACAATGATCTAATGATCTTCACTCAATTTTTATCTCTCTGAATTCTGTAAAACCTGGATCTACCAGAATTACATGTTCACTGGTTATTCTGAGTGCCACAATTAAAATTTTAGTTTATTATTTATATATTTTATGCAAATACCATTATCCATTATTTTATTTGATTAACTTACAAAATAATGTTTTTTTTTTTAATTTTTGGCCTGTACTCAGTGGTGTTCAAGGATTACTCCTGGCTTTGAGTTTAGAAATTACTTCTGGATGACTCAGGGGGACCATATGGTATGCCAGGGATCAAAACCAGGTCAGCCATGAGAAAAGAAAATGCCCTAACCATTGTGCTATTGCTCTAGCCCAACAAAATATAATTTTAAAGGTAAATTTATTAGGAACTTCAAGAAAATAGCAACAGAGGCTTCAGTGACAACCGTCATAATTTTATAAAGCTCTTCCCAGTTCTCTCTCAACTCTTCTAAACCCCGGTCCTAATTTGTTTGTTACCAATGACATAGAAAATAGCTTGAATTAAGGAGCAAAATAAGAATAATAAATGATTAAGTGAATTTAGCCAGATGTTTGACTTTCTATCTGAGAATTTAAAAATAAAACAAAACCAAAGAAAGGAACCAGAAATATTGGCCCTAACAAGGAGTACAGAAAAAAAGTTGAATGAAAATAATCTTTAAAGATAACACAAGACTGAGAAAGTTCAGTCAGGCCCATTGACAGCATTCTGGGGGGCAGCCAGAAGGATACTTGGTTTCTATTGCCAGCACAATGGCAGAGCTTAGCAGCAATAGTCACTGAAACACAGGAACCCACCAACCACAACAGATAAACAAGAAAGAGATACAGAGTCAAGGATCCTGGCCAGTCACCGGTAGTCATAACTAGCAGAACTAAAACATACTTGCATAAACCCCACCATTCTCTTCATGATAGGAGCAGATTGCTAGGGATAGTGTTTGGCATGTGAGCACTCTTACTCAGTGAAGCCAGTTTTAAACAAATCTCAGCCTTCTGACGGTGATCTGGGCTGGGATCCCAAAGGAACTTTATCCACTCACTGACCTTACACTAGATTGCATATTCTCTGATAAGAATCTCTAATGTTTCGACAACTAAAATTGATGACTTACTCCTGGCATAAAAAGGATACACTCATAATTATCCAACAACAAAATGGCAGAAACACATTCTCCAGGGCATTGCAAATGATTGTAACAACAACAACAACAACAAAATACTTATGGAAGTTTCAAAAAGAATGTTGCATAGTATGGTAGTATGATTGAACATACTAAAGTAAGGAGAGGTTATACTAGCTTGTCAGGTTAGCCTTGTCAAAGAGGAATAATTTAAGGTTCGTGAATTTTAAAATAACTGGAGGTTTCTAAGTAATGTTGTCCTCTAAACACAGCTTGGTTGCTTTGTGAAATGAATCTCTTCACTAAATAGACTTTTCATGTATATTTATTTAAACATTCAAGTTTCTAATCTTAATCATTCAAACTGCCATTCATGTCTATCATGATTATAGAAGGCATGGAATATGTAAGCTATTCACCAAACAAAAATCATGGGGGCCTGAGTGATAGTATACCAAGTAGGTTGCTCGCATTCCATGCATCTGGCCTAGTTTCTATTTCTGAGCATATTCCCCAACCCGTCCCTGAGAGCAGAGCAGGAGTAAGTTCAGAGCACAGCCAAGTATGGCCCCTAAGCAAAAAATAACAGTATATAAAACCACAGTAAGATGGTAAAAAAATCCCATAGTAATTTTTATTAATAATTTTTATTTTGACCAAAGTAGATAGCCAATCATTCACAATAGTATTTTAGGTACATAGTGACATTGAATCAGGAACATTCCCACCACCAATGTTGTCCTCCCTCCAACCCTGTTCCCAGAAAGCATCTCACAATGTCCCTTCTTTGGCCCTCAGGCTGCTGTATAAGTGGTCTAGCTTGTTGTAGATTGGGTATTGATTCCTTTGTTTAACAGCTTTCAATGAAAAATATCCTTTTGGAGTATATACTGCTTATCACTTTTCATTTGTTTTACTTTTTATAGTAAAAACATAAGTTAGTGCACAACAGGCCAAAAGTTCAGACTTAATTGATCTAGGTAGGGGCTAGGTAAATTGTCCAGCTGCTGTTAATGCTGTTAGATTCTGTTAAGCTGCTAAGTCTATCGGTGTCTTCTTTCAAATATATTTTTCTTGTTTTTTTTAGGGGTCATCCTATTAAACTGGTTTATTATAATTAGCTTAACTACTGTTTTTTCTCTTTTTGAGTGTGTGTGGTTTTTGGGTCACACCTGGCAGTGCTCAGTAGTTACTCCTGGCTCCACGCTCAGAAATTGCTCCTGGCAGGCATGGGCGACCATATGGGATGCCAGGATTAGAATCAATGACCTTCTGCATGAAAGGCAAGCACCTTACCTTCAGGCTGTCTCTCCAGCCCCTGTTTTTTCTCTTTAGATAAATCAAACACATCTTATTGACTTAAAATTTAATGCAATAAACATAAATACATTTTTCTGAACTATTAATGGTCTGTTTTATTATTTCAAATACTCAATGTTATTATTCCTTCCTTCAGATAAAGGATGCAAATAGGGAGCAACAGCCCCTTCTAGATGGATTTTTTTATATTTAAGATTTCAGCTAGATAGATCCTCAAAATATTTGGACAAATTTATCATTAAAAAAGTTAGGATCCGGGGCCGGGCGGTGGCGCTGGAGGTAAGGTGCCTGTCTTACTGCACTAGCCTTGGAAGGACCGCGGTTTGATCCCCCGTGCCCCATATGGTCCCCCAGGCCAGGGGCGACTTCTGAGCGCATAGCCAGGAGTAACCCCTGAGCGTCACTGGGTGTGGCCCAAAAAAAAAAAAAAACAAAAAAAAAGTTAGGATCCATACATGCACATTATCACACCCCAAATGTTTTTATAGTGCTAGGAAACTTTTTGTTCAAGAAATGGATAATTTCTTAGAATCATACAACCCCTCAAGCTAGAATCAGAATAAACTGAATGGACCAATCACAAGTAAGGTATAGAAATAATAATTAACAACCTTTCCTAAACCAAAAGCCCTCCTTCAAATTTATTCACTTGTAAGTTCTGCCAAGCTTTCAATGAAGATTTAGTCTATAGTCCTCAAACTTTACAAGATGTTGGAAAAACAGGACTCCTTTTATAACAGCTGCTATGAGTCAATATTACCTTAATAAAAAAAAACGTATTAGGAATGCACTTGACTTGATTATCCCCAATACCAGCTTTACTGCAAGTGATCCCAGAGTACAGAGCCAGGAGTATATCCTGAGAACAGCTGTGTCTGTCTGGCCCCCACCCAAGATGGGGAGTGTAATGAACTTCTCCAAAGTAGACATATAAGGAGTACTTATTCTGACTATCATCAAAGACATGAAAATCATAATAACAGGTTTTCATATCACACCAACAAGAAGTACATATATTAAAAAGACAGAAACAACTGAGATTGGCAGAGATATGTTTATAAAAGAACTCATATTCCTCTGATTTCAGTCTTTATAGGAAACAGCATGGATATTCTTTACAAAGTTAAGACTAGAACTGATGTAATTCAGAAATTCACTTCTTTGTATCTGCTCCCCAAACCAAAAACATTGACTCAAAAACACAGTACCATAGGCAGAACATGGCTCTTATTGAATCTAATCCCCATATGATTGATAATTCCTTATATTAAACTTTTCATACTCAAAATTACTATGTGATTAATTTTAGAATTGTTTATGCAGACCTTCTTAGCCAGATGCCTTTTAGGAAATTAGAATTTAATTTCTCTGGAAAATTCTGAAAAAAAAAGGGTAAAAGCTAGACACAAGGGGACCACTTATACTAGCAGCTAAGCGGTCAAAGGAGGGGGATATGGGATGCATGCTGGGAAAAGGGGTGGAGGGAGGACAACACTGGTGGTGGGAATGCCCCTGATTCAATATCACTATGTGCCTAAAATATTACTGTGAAAGATTTATAATATACTTTGGTCAAAATAAAAATTATTTAATTAAAAAAGATAAAAAATACTCAAAGATCAAAAAAGCTATTATTTTTCATCTATCATCGGCATTATAAAGCTTCTGGGGAACAAACATTTCCAACACTTCAAACATTCACTTATACAACAAAGTAACTTTCCACAGAATATCCCAGACACAGCCACAAATTCTGGTAAGAAGTCATATGCATATGCATAATACCTCCATTCAGTAACAGTATTGTAAACCACAGTGCCTAAATGGAAAAAGAAAGAGAAATAGAAGCAGAGAAACACACAGAGAGATTGAGGGAAAATGTCTCCCAGAGAGGCATGCTGTTTGGGCAGGGAAACAGAACATTGGTGGTGGGAAATATGCACTGTTAAAGAGATGCGTGTTGAAATATTATATGGCTAAAATTGAATAATGAACCACTTGTAACTTGCATCTCATGGTGATTTAATAAAAAAAAATAAAAGAAGTCAGACAGAGCACACTAAATTAGTAGAACCATTTATAGTTTATTACAGCCCAGCCACTGATGTACTCAGACTTACACATAAAAAATGTTAAATTCAAAATGATTTTCCACTGTTGCTTGAGAATTGTTACAGTTTCTCATTTCTTATTTGTTTTGTGCCACACCTTTTACTGTTTGGGGGTTACACTTGGCATATTTGAGGAATGCTATGTGAAGTAGGAAGGGATGAAGCATTCATTGCCAGAGAGCTAAGCTAGAATTTTGTATGCAAAGCATACACTTTGAAGAATATCCACAATTACTTGTCCTGATTTCATTAGAATAAATAAGCTAAGCAACAAGAAAACAGCAGTTGAATAAAAGATTATACATGGATAACTTATCTCCCTTCACTATCATCACTTCTAGATTCCTCTCACTGCCAATTAGTATCCCTAGTATATCTAAACAGACTGAGGAGGCCTGGATCCTCTCCCATACTTACTCTATTATTTTCAGACTATGGTTGTAATTTCTTGGTACTATAGATATGATCTTTCATATTTCCTTTATATAACAGGAACATAATTTTATTAATGTAACTAATTGCAATAGTGGATTTTTCCTTTTCCTATTGATCTATGGATAAAAAGCCCAACGTCAACAGATGGTGATCATAGCCATAAGTTTAATGAAATGCTTTAATTGATCTCTGGTAGAGTGATATCCTTGGTAACAAGAGTCTCTAATACGACAGATTCCTGGTAACTTGACAGAAAACACAAATATTCCCAAAGGGTATTACCAAAAGGATATTTTCAAAAGAGATTTCCACTCCCACTAGTTGGTTTCTTCTCTGTGTATTCTACCTATTGTGGATATGGCAAAATATCAAAATAGAAGTAAGCTCTCATAATTTGGTATGCATCATACACAAAACAGTGAACTTATTAAAATAGTGATTGGTCCTAAGTTCCCACTTTAGAGATCTGGTACAGAGACTTAAGGTGAGAGGTTATATTTTTTAAAAACTAAGTCCATATATATTGTTGATACTAAGGTACAGAGACCAAAGTCTGAGATTGTCTGGAGTATATTCTTCATCTTATAGAACAGGGCTTCTCAGGTTGCATCTCTATGCTGGTGACAATAATGTGCCCTTTTCAGTCCTGTTCCACCAGGTTATCTACATGACTTCACAACTATGTGTTCAACTCACTACCCTGTTTTTTGGGGGGAGGGAGGTGTTTGTTTGGTTTTTTTTGCAAAGAAGGTATATTAGTGTGGAAGTGTTAGAAAAGACCCAGAAATGGAGCTAGAGCAGTGGCGCAGTAGTAGGGCATTTGCCTTACATGTGACTGACCTAGGACAGACTGCAGTTCAATCTCCTGGTGTTCCATTGGTCCCCTAAATCAGGAGCTATTTCTGAGTGCAGAGCAAGGAGTAACCCCTGAGAATCACCAGGTGTGGCTCAAAAACCATTAAAAAAGAAAAGAAAAAACAGAAAAGAAAAGACCAGAAATTTTATGAACCATGAGTTGGAAGTCATGGTGAGATATAGTAGGTACAATGATGTTCTGAGGTCCTGAGATACAGCCTTCAGTACCAAGGTTCAGATAAGAGACATATGGAAATATTTTGAGGTTCAATGTGCCTCCAAATGTCTCTATTCATCCCTATAACCACTTTCAACTAATTAGTGGACATGATGTAGTATAAAAATAAACCAGAATATGTTAATTCTCTGATCAAAGTCCTCCAGTCATCTATGTTACAAAGAGAAAATACAGAAATTTGAAATAAATTTGATATCCAAGTTATATATATCAGCTGAACCCATCACTCTTTCCTTCAGGGACCATATAGCTACACAGATCCTTTCTCTACTGAAGACAAAGTAGGCAACTGGCTCATTAAATATGCCATACACCCTGTTCTAGAGCCTTTACATACCTTCATCAAATTCTTTTTACTCACTATTCACATTCCTCCTTTAGGCTTTTGCTCAGAATTTTTCTCTCATAATACCTAGATTTTAAAAAATATAGAATCAGGTGTGAAGTAAAAAGATAAAGGCAAGTAAAGTTTGGAACAGGGGAAATGAGTCAAAAGTACATAATTATTTGGGGGGGTTGGAGAATAGTATAATTTTATGTCCAAACCACAGAGTTAACACCGAAAACATGAGATACAAACTATAACCACCAAACTTTAAAATGGCCCTCTCAATGTAGTGGAGAGTGACCTGGGAACAGTAGTAGAGGGAAGTTGACACTGGTGTTGGGATTCTTATGGAGCATTATATGTCTAAAATGAAACTCTATAACTGTAAATCATGACTCTGAGAAAATTTTAAAAATATATGTAAAATTGCTCTTTATCAACTTTGTTACTGTAGCGGCAAACTACCTGGGGTGAGAGAGAGATAGAGATACAGAGATAGATAGATAGAGAGAGAGAGAGAG
>PVKC010025605.1:0-16435 GCA_004027635.1 Crocidura indochinensis
CAGAAATTGCTCCTGGCAGGCACGGGGGACCATATGGGGAACCGGGATTCGAACCGATGACCTTTTGCATGAAAGGCAAACGCCTTACCTCCATGCTATCTCCCAGGCCCCTCTTTTGAATTCTTTTAAAGAAAATTCCAGGCATTTTTTTTGTTTGTTTGTTTGTTTTTGGGTCACACCGGCAGTGCTTAGGGCCTACTCCTGGCTCCATGCTCAGAAATTGCTCTTGGCAGGCACGGGGGACCACATGGGGCACCGGGATTCGAACCGATGACCTTTTGCATGAAAGGCAAACGCCTTACCTCCATGCTATCTCCCGGCCCCCGGCATTTTTTTTTTTTTTTAATTTTGGACTACACCCAGCTGTGTTCATGGACTTCTTCTAACATTGTGTTCTGAGATTAATCCTGGATTCTGGAGGTATTGGGGAACTGTAAAAATATCAGGAATCAAGTTAAGGTAGGTAGGCTGCATGCAAGGAAAGCACTTAAAAGAATAATTTCACTCTGGACATAATTTCTTTTATATAAAAAACTGATTTTTTTCCAAATTGTTTTAGTGTGTCATAGTTCATATTAATATTACTTTTCTATATTTACAGTGATGCTATCATACCTTGCCCATCACCAGAGTTTCAAGTTGTCTCCACCTTTGTCCCAGAGACTCTTCCTCCACCTACCTTAGACTACTCAATTCTGTTTTATTGACCATTTCTCAGGATTTTTTTCTACTGGAGATTGCCTTATTTCTTGGCTTTGTTCCTTTATCCTCTGCATGTGAGTGAGATCACCAGGTGACTATTCTTAATTCTAATTAACTACTCTTATGACTACTTCCAATTATATCTAGATCATGACACACTGTAAGATTTCATTTTTTTCTTGTAGATGAATAATTATCACATTATGTATATATACCACATTTTAAAGCCATTTATATATTGTTGGACACTGGTTATTACCAGATCTTGGCAGTGATTGATGTGACAAGTACAAGTGTTCATTTATCTTTGAATTATTTTTTTGTGTTTTTGGACCTATTCATATGCTTTTGGGCAATTCCTTTGAGCAAATGTCTGCTCATTTTTTTTTTTTTTTGAGGAGACTACACCCGGTGAAATGGCTCCTGGCTAGGGGGACCATATGGGAAGCCAGGGGTTGAACGGAGGTCTGTCCTAGATCAGTTGAATGAAAGGTAAATGCCCTACCACTGTACTATTGCTCTGGTCCCTTATCCTCATTTTTGATGTGTTTGTTTGTTTTTTGTTGTTGAGCTTCACAGTATTTTATATATTTCAGGTAATAGCCCTTGTATGATGTGAGAATCTTTTACACAAGTCAATTTTATTAATTTATATTTTTAATTTGTTTATTAATTTTATTTTCTTTTAATCTGTTTAATAATTTTATTTTCTTTAACAGTAAAGAAACTTGAGTTTCATAATAAAACTTTAAAATTATAAGAAATTTTAGAATTTGTTTAGGCCTACACTTTCACTTAATAAAGAAAGTAATACTCAGAAAGTAATATATAACTTTTCCAATAGTAGTTATATCAATTATTAAAGACAAATAAATTAGGGTATTTAACTTTCATTTTTAAAATTTTTCTGCTACCTGTTTTCTCCAAATAATTGATATCCTTGCATAGACTACTATTAAAACTAAAAAAGTAAACATTCTGGAATTGTAAATAGATTTGTGGTTTTTTATTTTACTTTTTCTAAATATTTACATTGAAAAAATTCATCTATTTTATAATAGATATGTTTAAATTTTGCATTTTTCTGATTTCTAATAAATCTCTAATTAGTAGATATTATATTCTCAAATTTAAAAATCTTCAATGAAAGAAATTAAGATCTATGTTATTCAGATGAAAAGGCTTTAGAAAATTTCAAGGCTCAATTTGTAAAAATGGGACCAAGATCGTAGAATATTTTAACATTTCTTTTTCCAATGGAAAAGTCATGAAAGACTTCATATTTTCTGGAAATAAGAGAATTGTGCGGTAGTCTCTTGACAATTCTAAAGTAAAATTAGCCAGATTTAAGCAATAGTTTAAGATTTCAAGTTTTAGTCTTGAATTTAAAATAGGTCAAAAACTAACTGAATGGGGACTTAATAGACATGGTAGTGTTCAAACAGTGTAAATCCAGCTGCCTAGTATATAAAAAACTCTGAAATGAGTCAATATTTGGAGAATTTCTGGAATGCATTTGGCTTCTGTTGGCAAGGAAAGAACAGTTTGATGACTTGAAATCCATGTAGAACTGCTGGCCAATTTGTAATTTAAAAGTCCTATTTTATCTCTATCTTTTATTTTTGACAAGACAACTTAAAATCAAATGTCAAAAAACAAATTAAAATAAAGCACCCTGCCATTTCCAAAAATCCCATAGAACAATTTAGAATATTTTCAAATGCATTACATTTCGTGTGTAAAGACAAAGGGTTTTAATGCTGTATTTGGGCTAAGAAACCATACCAAAATTGTTTGATAGGATAATTATAAAATTATCTATATAAAAGTCCATCTTTCTCTTTATATGGATTTCTTTTTCCTTATTTCAGAAAAAGTATTCTCTACTTTACTATTTTGTCCTCTGACATGTTTTTTTAGTATTTTGCCCCTGGATAGATGACCAAATTTGCATGGCAATTGAAATTAATTTCCTTTTTGTTTGTGAATAATATCTTTTCACTACAGTCTTAGAAACTTGACTTCCTGAAAGTTTGGTTAATATGAACCAACTCAACTTCTACAAATCTAGTGGGTCTCAGTGGACTTCACAATAGCTAAATTAGTGAGACTGATAATATTTTTATGCTACTTATTTATTTATTTATTTATTTGTGGTTTTTGGGCCACACCCGGTGGAACTCAGAAATTACTCCTGGCTATTCGCTCAGAAATAGCTCCTGGCATGCACGGGGGACCTTATGGGCCGTCGATATTCGAACCAACCTTAGGTCCTGGATCAGCTGCTTGCATGGCAAACGTTGCTGTGCTATATATCTAGGGTCCAGTTACATTTTTATTTTATATTTCAGTACAAGAGCTCATGCAGACTAAGTTATGCAGTAATTCATGCAGATCTTCTATTTGCCTGGACTCTCACATTTTCAGCAGCATCTTGTCAGGCCAGTAAAGAGGTTTGTACCACAGTAGGTTTCCACTAACTAGTAGCATTACCTTGGGTGGTCAGGGTCTACATGAGCTTCACTGTGCTCATTTATAAAATGAAGGTGTGTGTAGCAAGAGCATACAATATCACAACTCTTGTTCTTCGGGAACTTTATGAGCTTGCAATGCATTATAATCAAGTTCTCAAACTCCGGGTTTTCTTTAAAGACTTTACCACATTTCCGTAAATTATGTCTCTCACTCACCAGTCAGCATGAACTGATACGCATTGTCAGAGATGGAGAAGATGTGAGGTGGGGCCTCCTGACGCTTTTTGCCTCTGTAGGCAGACACCACCTCAGGGTTATATACCGGCAGCCACTTGTAAGGGTTGACAGTGACACAGAAGAGGCCTGAGTAGGTCTGAGAAAATCAGAAAATTAAACATGTAGATCTTATGCTATTGAGAGAAATAATGGAAATAAAGTTACGTGGAACGCCACTTACATAGATCATCCAGGCTGCATAACGCTCTTTAAGGTTGTACAGCACTCCAGGTTCATGTAAATGAGTCATCATGGCCATGTCCTCAATCTTGTCATATTTTGGAGGGTTCATGGGGAAGACTTGATCTTCCCTGACAATTAGAGTCTGGCAAATAAAGAAAGAAGTTTCTATTAAGTTTGGAAACAGGATGTGTAGATCTCTTTGGTTAAAAAGATTTGATAGCATAAACTTTCAAGGCATGAATATACATTAGCTTCAGATTCTGATGCAAAGATCTACTTCTTATAATGAATTAAAGTATTCTTTATATAAATATATTTTTTCTCACATTTTCTCTTCCCGGTTTAGCTTTCAATTTATATCCTTTTACTTTTAATTATTTAAAAGCCCTTTTAATTTATTCACAAAAAATTTCAATTTTTTGAAATTGAAAAGAAAGAAAAGAACAGAGATAATAATGTTGTTTTTATGCCAAGGACAGAAATTCCTTAGGAAAATATAGTTTCTATTTTATTTTGTTTTGGAGAAATTTACTCAATGCTTGTCAACAAAGTTCTTTGTTAGTTGGAACTGGGAGATTTACTTTCTTTTGTCATCTAAATCTGCTGTCCTGGAGTGATCTTGATTTGGGTGTTTGCATTTGCAAACAGGCAAGTGGGGGTTCTACTCAAGAAAACAGTTTTTTGGGGGAACCGACAGTAGAAGTTCCCAGTGGCTCGTGTCCCAGTGGCTCGTGTTACTGTGTTTGGAAGACCAGGCATATAATGGGAATTGGTTACAAATTAAGCAAGTGTCTTAATCCCTGATCTAATATTTTTTTTCTGGTGAAAAAAATAAAGTAGCATTTTCTTCTTTTGTTTTTTTACTTACAGCTCCACCTTCTGTCTTTACAGTTACTTTTCCTCCTTCCCTGCTTTGTATTGTGCTTTTCACATATGATTCCTTGGGTTCTGCCACAAATACTGATGTTTTTGCATCAAATGGCTTGTTTTGAGCCTCAATCCGCTCCTTCTCCGATTTTCGAAGATAGGGCGCAGCCTCACCAAAAACAGCCATCTCAGCATCTGAACTCGAACTCATGGTTGCTGTTTACTTAAAGAGGATTCTCTTTGAAAGAAAAAATGTGGGGAGAGAAATAGAAAATAGAGATTACTGTGTGAGCTAGAATTTAAAATTAAATAAATATTGTGCAGACATAATTTGCACTCAAGTTTTTGTATACAGTGCTCTAATATGATCTAAAAGGACTAGTTTAATATAAATTAATACTTAATGCTTTATTTTAGGATTTTGCAAATTTTTTTCCAGAGTGTCTTCATTAGAGTCAGAGAAGCCAAAGGGTTGGTTGCCCGTAACCCCAAAGCCCAGAAAGACAGAGACTGCCAATCCGTGATGCCATCAGGATTTTATTACCTGGGCCCCAGGGGACCAACTGGCTGATCTGTGGAACCTGAGTGACAGTTACTTACAACCTTTATAGGGTATCTGAAACGTTATGTATATCATTCAATAAATGATCAGGCAGAAAATTTGAAACAGTAATTCCTTCAAACTTCAACCACAAGTACCCTCTCCTATCCCACCTACATTCTGTGAAAGTCAGTTTACTGTCCCTTTAACTATTTTCATGTTTGTTTCAAGGTATACCTAGGACAATGCCTATATTAGTAAATGACAAAGGTAAGACATTCTTAACTGCCTAGGTTCTGCCCTTTGCTCAGGCTTTGAGGCTTGAGTTGTCCTGGTATGTCCTGTCCATTGTTAAGACTTTGTTTAAACTTTAAACAGAAGCATAAGCATAATTAAATCATTTCAATATCGTCATTCAAATTTTATTTTCAACAATCTGTATCCTTAACTGAGGTTCCTAAAATTGAAAGGCAGTAAAATTGTGTAATGCTTTAATTTCCTAGTTATTGCAATTTCTATAATTAATTTTTTGACTTATTGTTAAATTGTGATCATAATTCTTAATTCCCACTTTTTCTTCTCCATAATCGTTGCATGGACTATTTTAGGACAGTCATGTGGTTAGAAAAGAAATCTTGAATTGCATTGTTTTAGTTCTATAATCTCTTCTTGAAACTTTCCTTTTGGCACAGAGTTCAGTAGATCTAAGAAAACCTTTCTTAAATAAATTCTACAGAACTCATATTTTTACCCAGAAAATGAATGAAGGAAAAAGTATATAGTTTCATTATATGCATTAATCACTATATTTTCATTTATAAATATGCCCCTTTAATATTGGCATGTTACATTGGTAATCATGTATTTCCTTCACTTTGTTAGAAAATTACTTGAAGAGGCATGCTCTATCTTAAATTACATATAATATCACTGAGGTATAGTATTCTGTCTTAAAAAAAAATCTATCAAAAATATGTATACTGTTCCCCAAATCTTTTTACGAGTGATTTGAACATAGTACCATTCATTGGGTGTGTCCCACTCCTTCCAAATAAAATGAGAAATAAAAATAAAAATCATTAAAAGTAGCTCAAATGTGATTTTATTTACAGAAGATCTGTGCAGTTCTATAAAGAGCTACATGACTCTATAAAAAATAAAATTCTTTGCTATGAGAATTTTTCTAGAATATTTTTAAAATATCTGTCAAATGTATAAGTACTTGTTGCTTGGAAGTACCAGGAGGTTGGCATAAAAATTCTCTTTTGCCTTTATCTGTACAGTTTTAAGTGCAGAAATGTGGAGAAAAATGTTGGGTTTTCTCCAGCTGAGACAAATTGTCACAACTCATTCTGTAGTATAAGCTTCCTCATGAAACTCAAATACTTTTTCTGCAAGCAAGGCAGGCAGTTAGATATTTTGAAAAGTAATATTCAGAATATCTAAGCATTCATTTTGAAGCACTGCTTTAAGAATAGAAAAAAACTTGGAAATGAAGTACAGTTATGAGTTGTTAAGTGAAAGAGTTGAATCTTACCTCTAGAGTTGAAGATTAACATACAGGTTTAGAAGAGTCTAACACTGTAAAACAATATGTATTTTATTAGTGAAGTTCTGAGATCAGTATAATTCTTATAGAACTAAATTTTTCTTGTTTAAGGTTGATTCTATGAAAATTAAAGGCAAAGTTTGGAAGAAATTTCATACTCAGAGATGGTCCACAGGTCTAGATAGTTCTGTCTCATAAGTTCTTTAAGTCCCAAGATCCAAATCTTACCTCAAGTTCTTGGTGGAGACAATGAAGACAAGATCTGACTTCCTTATATATAAACTAATGTGCTGATGCTGCAGCTATCTCCTCTTTGTTAAGGCAAAACATTTGGCAACATGAACCCACAGCATAATTCCACTGACATTTGGCATGTTTGGATATAATTAGAAGTATTCATATCATTTTGAGTATGTGAACCAATCTCCTATAAATAATTCTACTAGGACCAATCTGCCAACAGAGAATGCTTTCTAATATGCTGAGAAGGTAATCTTTGACAGTGGGTCTTCAAAGTAAGTCCTTGAAGGCTATATTTGATTTGGCACACTTTCTTCTGCATGCCCAATGATCAGATACCAGGCAACATAGACCATAATTCTTTATTCGCTACCATACAAACTCTTCCCTTCATTACCTTGGATTAGTGCTTTGGGGTTGGGAGCACAACCAGCATGTGAAGAGATACTGTAGAGTCTTTACCATTATTCAACAGTTAACATGAAAAATTATTACTTTATTCTAAATTAATGTATCAGTTGTAGTAAAATAAGCAAAGAGAAAATATTTATGTCTCAATATGTGGAAATTACATAAAGACATATATATGAGAACTTATTTAATATATATTTTATCAATATATGTCTTATACTCTTGCTTTTAATCATGACTCCTATTTACATTATTAAAACTAAAATACACACCAATTATAATTATTATTTAAAAGTTAAATATTTTTTATAATTATATATTGGAGTAAAACATAAATGGTAAAAATAGGCATTGATGTAGGTAACATTGTATAAGAAATTTGGCTTTTACTTAAGTAAATGTTAACCTTTGCAAGGAGGTTTACTTCTTTGGTGTATAGTTCTATGAGATTTTATACATATATTAATGATGTAAATATATTAAGTAACAACTAATAGGATTCAGAATAATTCAATGTTTGAGTTTTTATAATTATATGTGACTATTCATATTATGTTATGAAGCACATAGTTGAGGAAAATTTTTATAATAAAATTATTTAAGCACTGTGGATACAAAATTAAATTTTCCTTATAGTGTTTGTTCAATTCTTCTCCCCATTTTTTTCTTTGATGCTTTTGCTCCTAAAATCATGTCCATATGGCTGAGATCTTGTCTCTGAATTTCTAAGAGAAGATGATGTTACTCTGAGTCATAAACTATCTTCCACCTCTAATACAAAGACTTGACATCATAAGTATAGTGTCACATTTAAAACAGAATCATGATAGTGTCATGCAGAATGAATTGGATGCCTAAAACATAAATAAGGAAGGTAAATCAAAGGGTGAAATCAAGATTATGTGCTTGCCAATGCTTGCTGTTTGTTAAATAGAAATAAATTTAAATGTTAAAGAATAATTTTAATATTTTCTAAGAAATATAAGTATAAACTAAATTTCCTAAGCATCATAATAATATTTAATAAAGAAAAAACTTGAAGGCAATAAAGTATAAATACATAACCTGAGAAAAAGAAAGTAAAGACCACTGATATTTCTGATTAGCATCACTGATAATTCTGATCTGTATCAGTGATACTGATACTTCCTAGTAGTTGGATCTGGTTGATACCTCTGGGCATTATCAGGAAGTAAGGGGAGCAGTTTTCCCCCTTTCTGCATGAGCAACAGCAGCCGAAAGCCCCCACTACACCCTCTGAGAGAAATGCATCATCTCTGCGACTGACATCAGATAATATGAACAGCTAAATCCTCTCAGGTAATGTTGGGTTTAAGGGCTGAAAACTCCTTGTCTTTCCTTGTGAAGTATGATTGAGCCAAACCTCTGCACCCATCCCACCACTGGAAGAACCAGGAACTACATCCACACTTATCTCTTAGCAGAAAAATGTCTAGCTCCTCACCAAACCCTATAAACAAACAATACACCACCTATACTTCCCAGGTAAGCTGATCCTGGTTGATAAATTTTTGGTATACTTAGAAAGGAAGGGGGGAGGAAGGAAGTACAGATTTTCCTTTCTGCATGAACTCTGCAGCCAAATGCCTCTGCCCACATCCTCTGACCAAAACGGCCCAGCCACACCAATTAACTTTATCAAACTTCCAAATCTTAAATTTGTTTTAAGTCTATAAATTCCCTGGCCATGTGTGGCCACACAAAACCTCAATATCTTATAGTATAATATATCTTATATCTAATATTATCAAAGAAAATCTGAGGAGAAAGTTACATAGCATTCTACCAACCTTAGTGAGCCTAAACATTAACAAAGAAGGCTTAACTAGCACTAACAACTCAGCAAATCTTAAAGTCAGTCAGCACTGACTTTAGTAATACTATGGTGAGATATAACGATCATTTCAAATTGATCTGTTTGATCTAAGTTTTGATAATTGCATTTGCTTTTGTGTTGTATCAACAATATGAAGTAAAATTGTTTGTGCCTCCATGGAGGGAAGCTATGATGGCAGGTGGAAGATTGAGGCCACTGGATAGATAGATATGTGTGGATAAGTAGATTTGTGCATCTTTATGTAGTAAAATATTATATTAATAGTAAAAGAATAAAAGTTTCCAAGATTATAAACCTTTACCAATGAAGCATCAAATTACCACAATAAAAATGTGTTGTATAAGCTTATAATAAAAACATTGTTGGACCAAAGATAGAGTACAAAAGAGTGGAGTATTCCTTGTAGGCAGGTGACCTAGTTCAATTGCTGGCACACCAAACTTCATCAGGCGTGATACTTGAGTTCTGAACAAGGAATAAGGCATGAATATTGTTAGTTGTGGCATAAAAACCCAAAGTAGTGTTAATTTAGTTTATATTAAAAGTTGTAAATCAGTGGGATGCCATGGATTGAACCCACGTCAGCTGCATGCAAGCCCTGTAGGTGCATTTAAAATTCTTACTAAGATTTTGACTGTGTCTGCTCTGCTATGTGCTGGACCTTGTCTCATCCTGAACTGAAGTTCCTTAAGGGAACTTCTTCAGAGGTGAATATTCCCTGCCCATGATGGGGGGAATCAGAGGAGCAGCTTCGCCTCACAACCACCCACATCTCCTAGCCAAAGAAGCAGTGAAGGCCAACACCATGCATAGAGGATGAAGATGGCAACTATGATGACCATAAAAGCCCCAACCACTTATTTAGCCTCTCAGGTAAGGAGTTTAGAGAAGAAATATGGAGGATGTTTACAGAACTTAAAGAAAGCATGACTCGAGCTGTACAAACCACAAATAAGAATCAAGAGGATATGAAAATAGAAATCAGAAAACTCCAAACTGAAATAACAGGTATAAAAAACTTGGTAGTTGAAACGGAGGCTTATTGGAAAGCCTCTGCAACGGAGTAATAGCAGCGAAAGACTGTATCAGTGAGCTGGAGATGAGATGTATAACAACTCCATACAACAGAAGAGAATGGAAAAGAGCCTTAAAACAAATGATCAGACAATGGAAAAAAAACCTCAAAGAATATGAACAGATGAAAATAGAAGTATGTGATAAATTTATCAGAAACAACTTAAGAATCACTGGAGTTCCAGAAACACAGGAAGAATCTACAGTCCAGGACATCATTGCAGAGAAACTCTCAGAGCTAAAGACTGCATGCAAACAAATCCTGTAGGCCCAAAGAATAGCAACTAAAGGAGATCCTAAGAAAAACAAATTGAGACACATCTAGTCACAATTGACGAATCCCACAGATAGGGATAGAATACTAAAAGCAGCAAGATCAAAAAGGTAAATTACATTCAAAGGAACATCCTTAAAATTTACAGCAGATATGTTATAAATATATTTAAGGCCAGAAGACAGTTGTAGGATATAGTGACAAAACAATATGATCTTATCAATAGATGCAAGAGAAAGCATTTGATAAAGTCTAACACCCATTAATGTTAAAAAACTCTCAACAAGATGGGAATGGAAGGAACATTTCTCAATATAGTCAAGGACATTTAACACATGCCAATGGCAAATATTATTCTCAATGAAGATAAATTAAAATCCTTTCATATAAAATCTGGCACAAGGAAAAGCTGCCCCCTCTCACCACTTCTATTCAACACAGTACTGGCAATACTAGTTATAGCAATTAGGCATGAAAAAGAAATCAAAGGCATCCAGATTGAAAAGGAAGAAGTCAAGCTCTCACTGCAGAATACATGATTTGTAGAAATACATATTAATTATTGAGTCCTGGATGGTGGTAGATGATAGTGAGATGGATGGTGAGGCCTTTTACTGCCAGCCCAAGCCAGGCGCCTGCATTCCCTTCCAGTCAGCTGATCTGAAGGTTTAGTGTAGTGGCCAGGAAATTATCTACAGCAGTAAGATTTCAGGAGACAAGAAGCTTTATTATTAATACACCATAGCCACCTAAGCTAACCTTTTAAGTGGCCTCTTTCCAGCTGCCCTGCATCTCAAAATCTCTTTATATAAGTTCTTCCTCCTGCCTCCTGCTGAGTCTTCTTCCTTTTTTTTTTTTTTGGGGCCACACCCAGTGACGCTCAGGGGTTACTCCTGGCTATGAGCTCAGAAGTCGCTCCTGGCAGGCATGGGGGACCATATGGGAAATGGGGGATCGAACCGTGATCCGTCCTAGGCAAGGCAGCAGGCACCTTACCTCCTGCGCCACCTCCGGGCTCCCTGAGTCTTCTTCCTGAATCTCTCTCTGAAACGCCATCCACCCCTGAGGCAACTCCTTTGTTACCTTCCATAGATCCCTCCCAGAAGTGGGCTGGTCTGACCAACAGTTAATATTAGATTTTGCCCTGAGGTGGGGTGACAATGCTACATTTTGAAAACCCTAAAGACTGCCAAAAAGTTTCTAGAAAAGATAGATTTATATAGTAAAGTGGCAGGCTACAATATTAACATGCAAAAATCAATTGCCTTCTTATTCACAATTAATGAATGAGAAGATATGGACATTAAAGAAATACCTTTCACATTTGTGCTACAAAAACTCAAATACATTGGAGTCAACATAATTAAAGATATGAAGGACCTATACAATGAAAACTACAAAACAATGCTTCAGGAAATAAAAGACGACACTAATAAATGGAAGCATATATGTACCCTGTTCATGGATTAGGAGGATTAACATAATTAAAATAGCGTAATACCCAAAGCATTGTATAGATTTAATGCAATTCCTCTAAAGATATCCAGAACATTCTTCAAAGAAGTGGATCAAACACCCTTGAAATTCATTTGGAACAATAATCACCCAAGAAGAAGTAAAGTAATATTGAAGAAACAGAAGATAGGAGTCATCACTTTCCTTAACTTTAAATTGTACTACAAAGCAACATTTATTAAAACAGCATGGTATTGGAATAGAGAGAAATCCTCAGATCAATGGAATAGACTTTAGTATTCAGAGAATGTCTCCACAAAATACAATCAAATAATATTTGATAAAGGGGCAATAAATGCAAAATAGAGCAAAGAAAGCCTTTTCAACAAGTGGTATTTGGACAACTGGTCGGCCACATGGATAAAATGTGAACTTGGACCTACATCTAACAGCTTGGTCAAATTTAAATGGATTAAATGTCTTAATATTAGACCCAGAACCATAGGTATATAGAATAACATTGTAGGTAAAGTACTCCATGATATTGACACTAAGGAATATTCAAAAAGGAATCACCATTGCCCAGGAAAGCTGAAGTGCAGATGAACAAATGGGACTATATTAAGCTGAGAAGCTTCTGCACCTCAAAGGAAATGACTAGGATACAAAAACCACCCACATAATGGGAGAAACTATTTACCCAATACCCATCAAATATATCTAACATATACAAGGTACTGACAGAACTTAATAAGAAAACAATATCTAACTACATCAAAATGGGGAGAGGAAATGAACAGACAATTCCTCAAAGAAGAAAAACAAATAGCCAAAAGACATATAAAACAATGATCCACATCATTAATTATCAGGGAGAATCAAATCAAAACAACAATGAGGTACCATCTTATGCACATATCACAAAGAATAAGAGCAATCAGTGTTGATGGGGATGTGGGGAGAAATCTAATTTACTATTGGTGGGAATACTATTTAGTCCAGCCTCTATGAAAAACAATGTGGAAATTCCTCTATAGGCTGAAAATTGAGCTCCCATATGATGCAGCTATACCAATCCTAGGAATATACCCTAGAACACAAAAACACTATAAAATGCCTATGCACACCTATATTCATTGCAGCACTATTTAGAATAGCCAGAATCTGGAATCAATCTAGATGCCCCACAACAGATTAGTGGCTAAAGAAATTGTGGTACATTTACACATGGAATATTTTGCAGTCATCAAAAAAATGAAGTTGTAAAATTTTCCTATACATGGATAGACATGGAAACTATATGCTGAGAGAAATAAATCAGAGGGAGAAGAAAGATACCAAATAGTCTCACTCTTCTATGGGTTTTAAGAAAAATAAAAGATATTACTGTAATAGTACACAGAGACAATAGAGGTGAGGGCTGGAAGGACCAGCCCAAGATATAAAACTTCAAATAAAGAATGGTGAATGCAGTTACAGAAATAACTACACTTTCAACTATCATGTCAATGGTAGTGAGTGAGAGAAATAGAATGCGTGCCTCAAATCCAGGCAAGAAGTGGTGTAGTTAGTAGTTAGAATGTTGCACTGGAGAAGGGGGGTGTTCTTTTTTTTTTTTTTAATAACTGAAACCCAACTACAAGCATGTTTGGAATCATTGTAATTAAATAAAAATATTTAATTTATTTTAGAAATTAGAAAGATGAAAGTAGTAAATCAATAGAATATAATTTTGTATAAATGGGCCTGTCCTGTTAATTTAATATATAATAAAGATGAAAGAAAAACTCACTAAATAGGAAGGACTATTTAATGACATGCTTGAAGACTTAATTTAAAAATATTAAAACACAGTTAATAATACTAAATTTTAAACATCCTTATGATTTTTTACAAGCTCCATAACAAATTGAGATAGTAGCAGACCAAGAAACACTGGAAACATTTTAACAGCATGAGTAAGAGGCAATAAAGCTATATTGGAAAAAATTATATGCACATAATTGATATGCTTCAAATACATATCCACTGTATACAAACATTTGAAGAAAAGATAAAAATAAATAAAAATAGTTTAAAATATATGAGCAGTTCTTATAGGAGTTAGTTCAAATGGTAAGCAAACTTTAAAACCTACTCATCTTCAGAAAGTGCAAGATCATATTACTGCAAGTATTTTTTTACCCATCCAGTTGAAAAAATGAAAATGATAGCAACATATGGTAAGGGTGGGGAAATGGATGCTTTTGTATACTACAATCATTAACATTCCAGAGATATTTGTTGCATCCTTCACATTTAAAATTACAATTTTCTCCTTTTTTTAAAAATTATTTTTCCTACAGAAGAACAGAGAAACAAACAATATAAAAAGCTACATATTTATTATTTTATCTAATAAATAAATTTTTGTAAAGAATTTAAATGTCCATACAAATACTTAGTAAATAATTTATTTAAGCCCCCACCTGTTAAGTAGATTATGTGGTCAGAGGTTGAAACTTGACACATTATTTTCATGTTCAGCTCAACATACTTTTTCTCCTCCTGTTTTCTTTAAAATATAACCCATATCATGAAAAGCCCTTTTAAGAAATCCATATAACATATATTTTGTAAAATATATTCATTAGCATATTCCAAACTTTCTCTAATATGAAGATAATATCTCTTGGCACAATTCTTATGTAACAACTCATTTCTCTTAAAGTAGAATCAAAGCTTTTCAAGGATATTGTTTTTGTTTTTTGAGCCACACCCAGCAGTGCTCAGGGGTTACTCCTGGCTCTACACTCAGAAATAGTTCCTGGTAGGCTCAGGGGACCATATGGGATGCTGGGATTTAAACTACCTTCTGCATGCAAGGCAGATGCCCTACCTCCATGCTATCTCTCCAGCTCCCATATATAATTTAGTCTTATAGTAAGTATTCCCTGCTAGATAGTTTATTTCTTTCTACTTACTTTCCAAATTTTTTTTCTGTTTTCAGCTGAGTCTAAAATCTTTATTAGCAAATCTTTCATTCTTGAAAAAAGTATTGGTGAACTTGGGAACACTGACCAAGTACAGAAACCCACATCCATGGTTCCTACATCAAGCAAGGCCATTAAAAGTTTTTAACTTTAAAGGTTATTTCCACTCAGCAAATGCTGACAATATGTTATAACTGTTGTGATGGGCTATACCATGAATAATAGTAGAATAATTATCTATAGATACATAAATATATAGAGGAAAATGGAACTCATCAAAATGAGTGACATTCATTTGTCAAAGATCATTTGATGCCAGACCTTTTGAGCTATTTTTTTCTTGTAAATCAAATTAGTTTGGCAATATGAGCAAGGCCTGACAACATGTTCAGCATCTGAATGGTTTATAAAAAGAGATTTCCAATTTTTTATGCCACAGGTTATGAGATTGTTAAATTTGAAATAGGGCATGAGAGACATGGTCAGCTTAGCATTGCCCTCAGCTATTTCTCTAGGCGTACTGATATATGACCTCACATGAGCAATAAAAAATGTGTTATATATGTATCCATATGACATACTGCAAAGAAGTTAATAATTAGAAAATTTTGGATCTACTATAGGGATATTTTATTAAACTTCAGAAAATTTAGTAATTTTACATCACATTGTCATCAGAAGTAATATTTAAAAGTTTGTAACTCTATCTGTAAGACTATCATTTAGGTCTAGAGTGGAACACAAAGCTATATGCAATTAAGCTATAAATGTAGCAAAGCTATAAATGTATAGATTTACATAATTGTCTTTTGTCAAATCACCCCTCGCACCATATCTCCAACCCCAGATGAACAAGTCTGAATCAGGGTCTTACATGAAATAATCCAAATCAGGCTGAGGGTGAAAGACGTATAATCTGTCAGTCTTCTACATTATATCTCCAGCAAATTGCCTGCAAGAATGATTTATTATTGAGTACAGAAACCACCCCAGGTGGGGCAGTAAGGTCAAAGTAAGGGCAGATAGCTTAGGCTATCATGAGTCTGTCCTGTCTAGGTTTACATATAAGACATTCTTTGTTTTGTGTGAAACCAAGTTGTAAACAAACAGATCTAAAGAAACCAGGAATGATCTTTGATTTGTGTAAAATAAGGTGTAACCTAACAGCTTATCATCCTAAATCAGGCAGGCAGGTAGATAGGGAATTTCTATAACTCCCCCACCCTCATGAGAGTGAGTTCTTGGGATTTAATAAAGTTATTGGGATATAATAAAATCAAGAGATGGGATTTGAAGAATTTACTCATTCACTAACCTTAAATTGTTAAAAAGTATTATTACTGCCAGACCGATCATAGAACACATTAACTAAGGCCTGAAAATGTCTTTACCTGGCATCTCTGCAGTCAGGCCCAGAGAAATCTGGAGCCCCTACAGAGAAGACAAATTTCAGCAAAGATAAAAGACTGTGACCAAGATTTGAAGGAGGATAGCCAGAAAAAGTTCAAACTTTATAAAAATACTATGATTAACACAATTACAGGCCACTGAGAATATCC
>PVKC010025606.1:0-16430 GCA_004027635.1 Crocidura indochinensis
CTAGACACACTCATCCAGAAGCTCATTCAGAAGCAAGGCACTGGAGAAAGGGGAGAAGGTACAGAGATGGAAGGACATGCCTCTTGCCTTTTGTTTTGTCTCTGCTCATAAAGATCAGATCATTTTCCTGTGGAACTGGAAGTTACTGGGCCTGGGCAATCGATGTGGTTTTGATCACATATTTCCCTGGAGTCATTCAACTTGCTGGGAGTATGCTATCTCACTTATAGCTGGCATTTATATAAGAGAAAAGATCCTCTTTCTTTTTTCATATGAGAATTCTAAAATCCAAAGTGGTTAAGGGATTATAAAACTAAACAAAAATACAGATTCACATCTTATATTTTAACTGCTTGTTTTATAGACCAACCTATCTCATAATTTCCTAAATCCAAACAGAGAGGTTAAATCATGTGAGAGCACTCTCTTTATGTGTGTGTGTGTTTGTATGTGTTCTGAATTTTCTTTAGTGTGGGCTTGTTTTTTCCCTTGTTCTCTATGAATATTTATCTCAGAGCAAGAACCAAGTCTTTCGTTAACATGCAGCTTTGATATAATTTTATCTGAAGTGGAGAAAAAAGGTGCATTTTTATCACAATAAACATATTTCAATGACTCTGATGATTTTCTAATGGAAACAGCTATGTCTTGGTTGAATAACACAGGAGATATTTAAAGTAAAATAGAGGTGTTGGAATGTAAAAGGAAAAAAAAAGCCCCCAAACTCATTATATCCCTGTGACTAAGAAGCCACCCCACTAATTAGATTTTGTGCTTGTTTACTTTGGGGCCACACCTGGCAGTGCTCAGGGCTTACTCGTGGCTCTGCATTTAGGAATTACACCTGGTAGGCTCTAAGGACCATATGGGATGCTGAAAATTGAGTTCAGATCAGCCATATGCAAGGGAAGCATTCTACCAGCTGTGCTATCTCTCCAGTCCTATTAATCATGTTTTAAGGCACAATAATATAAGGAAAGTTTCCCCATCCAAAATAATTTGATATCCTAGCTTTTCAACTACCATCTTTTTCCCTTACTGATTTTGCATCTTCTGCTAATCTCCCTTGTTGAACATATTAGTTACATTACTGTACAAAGAAACCTTTATGGGGATACATGGAAAGACTGGAAGACCCTGGGATTGCCATTGTAACAAGAGTGTACATGGAAATATTGAAGCACATCTGTAAGGATATTTTAAGATGGTACCAATGTAACATCCTTTGCCAGTCTTCTTCTGCTGGACGTCCAAACCAGGAAGAACTAGACAGTTTTCAATTCCTCCTGGTTCCCAACCTGCCAGCCTTCTCCTTGCTCCCCATTATCTTCAGGGACTTCCTCTAAGGATGGATGAGTCTAATCAGCAAACACCACATGCCATCAATCAGCTAAGATCCTGACTGGGAAGCTTTTGGGATGCCAGCTGTCATCTAAAAATGCAGCTTTTATGACCTGTACACAAACTAAACAACAAACCTTCTAATTACACCCCCCAAATCCCAATTCCAATTTGGCCTTGTAAATCTGAGATGAATTAAATATTTTTAAAGGGGGACAAATAAGTGATTTAATCACATTTTAAAGAGTATGACATTCCTATCTTATATGCCAGTGTGTACCCAATAAACCTTTCCACTTTGGTGCCCAAATTATTTCCCCTCTGAGAAATGCTCTATTAGAGAGAAGGAAGAAATATAACAAGAGTGAAGGCACTTGCCCGGCATAAAGATGGCTTCCAAACACAGAGCAAGGAGTAGATCCCAAACACTACCATCACCAAGTTCTTTATTGGATCAAGTAGCTAGTCTTGTGAACTGTTTTTCTTTGTCTATTAAAACTTTATAGTACGATGGGGATATTAATAAAAAAAAAACTAATGGGGATTGGCCCTTGCTGCTGCTGATTAAACCCAGATTTTAATACAGTTTTTTAAATCACAAATGCAAAATAATCAGGAAAACTATCCTCACCAAAATACCACTCTTTAGAACGAGTATAAACTCTGAATTCCTCTGTCTAGTTCATTCCTATCCAGAAAAATAAGCCAACACCAGCATGTAAAGAAGCAGAGAGGATCGTTCCTTAATTTGCTCAAAAAGCAAAGAGCAACTCCTTTCTCTAGATTGAACACAGCCTGCTCTTTTTTGTTCATATACTGTATAGTCAAAAAATGAAACTCTCTCACTGCATTAACCCACAGACCTATCCACAGCATTTGAAAGAACATGGACCCGAATTTTAAAAAGGCAAATCTTTCCTGCATCTTGAGTGCTTGTTTTTTTCTTTTTTTTTCCTTCAAATTGTTTTCTCCTAGAAAAATCACAGCTGCTATTACCCAAGAAATTTTATTTAGTATAATCCGTCAATTCAGTTATTGGTCCGGACCTTCGGAATAGAGCTGAAAATGAATAGTTTTTGAATATCCAAGCAGGAAAAAAAAAGCACAGACTGAAATATGGAAGACTGAAGCGATGAGGCTGAACATAGGATGTGATGTGCAGAGCAATTACCCTCCATGTTCTGGAGAAGCACCAGCCAAGCAAACTCTCTCAGTGCCCAATGGGTGATGCTATCTCTGTAAGACAGATGCTGGGCCGCAGAATAGCACTGAGCTTAGATAACTTATAGTTTTTGAAGCTCAAGGTTGAAATCTTTTGTCTTTTTTTTCAATTCTAATTTTTTTTTTTTGGTGCCAATTTCCAGCCTTGTGTGTCTGTTTCCGAATTATCATCTCTTCTGTCTACTGCAGCTCAGTGGAAGCCTTGACAAACTCCCTCTTGTGTGGTGTTTTTCAGTATGATGGAAATAAAAATCTTATGGTTCTCAGCACTATTTTCTTTTCACCCCAAGTCATGATTTTTGAAACAATGTCTAAGTGGACATGTATAATTAATAATTATATGTTGAAAGGTTTTCTTTTGTGCTACAGTTCTTCAATATATGTAACAGAATCTGTCTTATTTACTTATTAATATCAAAGTGAAATTAATCTTGGAAAATGGTAGTTATAATCGGAGAAGGGGGAAAATAATATGGATAGTAGATGAAAGAACATCCCATCATATGTAAGGAAATGAAACAGTTACTATGTGCCATGAAATTCTTTTTGTTTTGTTTTGGGTTTTTTTTGGGTGGAGGGAGTTATTTCCACAGTGCCTGAAATGATTTTGCTCTTCTTCCTAAAAATAAAATTTTTTTCATAACCTGTATCTTTATCTTTTCAGAATGTATTTAAATTTTTAATATTAATAGTGTGACTGATTTTATGCTAATATTTTTAAAATCAGCAGGAAATGGATGAATCTTACAAGTACACAATTTAGTAAGAGTGAGGAGAGGAAAATTAAAATTTCAAAGGGAAATCTAAATAGGTCTATTAAAATATAAAAGTGCATGGGGCCAGAACTATAGCACAGCAGGTAGGGCATTTGACAGCCAACCCAAGTTTGATCCCTGGCATCCCATTTGGTCCACCCAAGTACCACCAGGAATAACCCCTGAATGCAGAGCCAGGAATTACCCATCAGCAGTGCTAGGTATGGCTCAAAAAGATAAAATATAAATGTGTGTAGTTTTTTTAATTGAGACCAAAGCGAATTACAAGTCTTTCACAGTGATATTTCAGGTACATAGTTACAGTGAATTAGAGCCATTCCCACCACCAGTGTTGACCTCTCTCCACCCCTGTTCCCAACACACATCCCATACTTCCATCCTTAGCCCCCTGGACTCCTAGTATAATGGATCCCTGTTGTGTATAGCTCGATGTAATTTGGATCTCTTGATTCAATTGTCTTTGACTTTGGTTTGGGTGTTTAGGTCTGACCATTTCTATTTCCACTTAATGCTCCTGAGACTGTTTGACCCCTGGGTCCGATCCACTTTTTTTTCTCAATTTGTAGAAAGACATAGAAATAGGAGGCAGAACAAGATGATTCACGTTCTATGGTTTTGTAAATAAAAAAGTGGGAGCCCCTACATAAAAGCTATAAATATAATTGATATTAAAAAAAAGAAAGAAAAAGAAAGAAAAAATGGGGGCAAATGTAGCAAGATTTTTTTGTGCTTGTTTTTGATTTTGCATAGGTGTAATAAATATTGGCGAAATTAGAAAGGAAATTTCTTGGCCTAAGAGATATAGGGTGTCTCCACCCTTGAAGCATACTATCACTGGTTGGCTACAGGCTCTGAACATGTTAGTTGTCAAATCCCAAGGTACTTCTTTATGATGCCAGGAAACTTTCTGCTGAGTTGTAGAAAAGTGTGTTTTATCCTAAAACATAGAATGCAGGTTTGATAAGTAAAAGACTGTAATAAAAGTATATCTAGGTACAACAAACTCACCATGATGAATATGGACCATTCACTATAAATAAAGCATAAATTCACTGTTGGTAAATGTATTAAATCCTATCAAAAACTAGGGATAAACAGACCTTTTATCTTCTACAGAGGAAGCAAAAGTGCATAAACACCATACTCAGTAGTAGTCTGTCTTGTCTTTCAAAAAGTCTCCTTGATAAATCATTTCTTGCTAATGTAACAAAGGGATGGAGATTCTTTCCTTTATTCCCTTTTCCTCCTAATCTTCATCCACCCTTCATGTGCATACACAAAGCCCCGATATTATTCTCTTATCTTTGTTTCTCTTTCTGCTTTGGCAAGATCCTGGAATGGAAAAAATATGTCTAAGTTTCTAATGATTCGTGGCAAAAAAGTAAAATGCAAGGGCTTTTGCTCAACTCCTATTTTTTATCAGTTTATGATTTATTTCATTGCATTGTATTTGATCTGATCGAGGGGCATATTTGGAGGAGTTGGGGAGTTAGAGGGAAACTAAATCGTTTGATGTTATGGGGAGCATTCAATTCCAGGAGTTGAACCCAGAGCTTCCATGTTGCAGTGGTGTGCTTCAGCCCTTTGAGTGTCTCCCCCACTCTGTTGCACTGTTTAAAACATTTTACAGGGGCCAGAGAGATAGTAGGGTTCTTGTAAACAGTGGGGTTTGACCCTCAGCATCCTTTATGTCTCCCGAGCACCACTAGGAGTGATTTCCTGAGTGCAGAGTCAAGAGTAAGTCCTGAGCACTGCTGGCTGTGGCCCCCAAGACAAAAACAAAGAAACGTTTCACAAAGTTCAGTTCTGCAGGAATCTTGTGAACAAGACCAGAGTTCATGAACCATAGTGGCCTCGCCAGAGCTCAGGTTAGCATTCTGCCAGACCACTGTCATGTCAGGAACTCCATGATGTTTGCATGGGTACCGAATCACTGAAGAGCACAGTTCTCAGAGCACTACACAATGCAGGATGAAATAATATACATACAAAAAAGGCACTTTTGTTGTACAACACAGTGGGTTTCCAGAATTTTTGCCTGCCACTTGCTCACTCCCCCTCTTATCTCTACAGTCATTATACCTCTCTTACCCCCCAAGTCAAACAGCAAGCAGGATGAAGCCATTAAGAGGAGGTGGGCCTGTTGGGTTTTATTTTTTTAGCTGTATAATAATTACTCTGTGAAGTCATTATGATATTATAGTTGATTCAAATCTATTCTTTTTATTTTTTACATTTTATATATTTATATTTTACTTGTATTATTTTATTTTAACTGTATAATAATTATCTTTTATTTTTAACTATATAATGACTATGAGGGCTGGAGAGATAGCATGGAGGTAACTCGTTTGCCTTGCATGCAGAAGGACATCGGTTCGAATCCCAGCATCCCATATGGTTCCCCGAGCCCACCAGGAGAGATTTCTGAGCGTAGAGTCAGTAGTAACCCCTGAGTGCTGGTGGGTGTGACCCAAAAACCAAAAAAAATGACTCTATGAAGTTATAATATAATATATAAATATATAATAATATAAATATTTAATATATTAATATATAATGTAATTTTATTGTTATTACCTTATTTTTAATCGTATAATAATGACTCTATGGAGATATTATTATTTTATTATAATTGACTCAAATCTATTCTTCATTGACTTTCCAGAAATGGGATCATTGGTCATGAGCTCTTGTGTTTTGTCTGACTTTCATCACTCCCCATTGTTTTGTGAACATGGTCCAAGTTCTGAACTTGGGTGTAGCACATGAATAGATGCTTCGCTAGGGGACAGTTGATGTTGACTTGGAGAAGTCTGTCATCGGGGACTCCTGAGAACTACTCTGGGTTTGCAAGCTGTGTGACTGGGGATGAGGGGCTGGAGGTGGGTTTGCGTTGACAGTAACCGCACACCTCAAAGAGAATTTGTCAAGACACTGTTATGTGTTGTTCGTTTTCCATGAATGCTCTTGACTGTGAGCTTTGGGCAATTCTCCACTAGCCAGAAAGATGCTCCTCCCACTTGTAAACAGAACCCTAAAGGGTGAACATTGACGCTGTCACCACTGGCCCTTCAGCCTCTCTGTGTGCTTGTCCTTTGTCATGGAGAGGAGGCCAGGACAGCATTTGCATACCTCCAATCCCCACAAATGAGCTTTTATAAATTTACAGCTCCATGACCAACTGCTGTGGACTTCTGATTCATTTAGTAACTACAATTTTATTTCTCCTTTCTGAAATAAGTAAATAAAAGTAAAGCTAAAATGAAATGTCCTTGTTCAGCAGGAGCTTTCTAGCTTTATGGAGCCTAAATAATTCTAATACACAGTAGGATGGGCTGAATTCCACTTAAATCATCAAGGCAAAAAAAAAAAAAAAAAAAAAAAAAAAAAAAAAAAAAAAAAAAAAAAAAAAAAAAAAAAAAAACACAAACAAAAAAACCAAACCAAATAAACCCCAAAATATGGAGACAAGGTGATTTTGTCTAGGAGCACACCTGGTGGTGCTCGGAAAATCAACTTTGGAGATGAGACTCAGAGCTCCTGTGTCCAAGTAATACTCAAATCTTTTAACTTCTCTCTCTCTCTCTCTTTTTTTTTTTTTTTGGTTTTTGGGTCACACCCAGCAGCGCTCAGGGGTTACTCCTGGCTCTATGCTCAGAAATTCCTCCTGGCAGGCTTGGGGGACCACATAGGATGCTGGGATTCAAACCACCATCCTTCTGCATGTAAGGCAAACACCCTACCTCCTCTCTGGCCCCTGAACTTCTCACTAGTCAGTGGTAATTATTTTCAATACTTCTAACCTGAGTGTATTCAAACTTTTATTCTTGAGTATTGGTTTAAACCAAAATTACCATTCCCCTGGCATGTCCCATTATGTCACTTTTTTATATCTAAGCATATATTAGTTCACTAACAGCAGGCATAATTTAGGATTAATACTATAAGAGACTAACTTCAGTCAATTCTGAATTTTAGAACATGATTCTCTACAACCTCAAATTCATTCAGTCAGTGAACACTTTTCATGCACTACTTACCACCTTTCAGGATAAAACAAACAAACAAACAAACAAAAAACCTATTCTTTATTCCCAACTTACCTGGGCAAGACTTCAGTTTTTTGTTTTTGGGTATTTTTTGTTTGTTTTTTGTTTTTTTTTTTTTTTTGGTTTTGGGTCACTCCTGGCAGCGCTCAGGGGTTACTCCTGGATCTATGCTCAGGAATACCTCCTGGCAGGCTCAGGGGACCGTATGGGATAACGGGATTCGAACCACCAATCTTCTGCATGTGAGTCAAATGCCTTACCTCCATGCTATCTCTCCTGCCCCAAAGAGTTCAGTTCTTGCTTCCTTACTCAACAAATACCATTTTTACTTACTGTATGGCACCACATATGATCCCCTAAATCCTGTCAAGGGTGATTCTTGAGTTCACTGAGCACTGAGAATTATAGGAAGAAAGAGGAAGGGGGATCCTGTCATCCTTACAAGGATATTTGAAGGCAAGTAATTTAACAATCCTAGGGATCGTTATGAATCACCAAGAAATTCGTTTCTATACTAAAATTACCATTTTGAGTTTTACTTTTTGATCTATTTAAATAAATACCCAGTTATCTTGACATTTTTTGCATCTTCTTGTGTTTTTAAATCTGATTTTGATTTCCAACTCTCTCCCTCACATTTATAAAAACACATTTTTTTCATTTATTATGCTAGTAGCAATAAATCATCAAGAGAAAATAATTTATAATATAAAAGTGGAATCCAGTAAGGGAAGAAACAGTTTCTGGTCTTTTATCTGGTTGGGTTTTGTTTTTCCCTTGCTAGAAGTTTCCTTAGACACCCCCATGACAGGTGATAGCGTGTCTCGCAGGTCTCTACTGCCATCTGCTGCTGCTTCTGAGAACAGCTCGTCATTTCTTGGACTCAAAAATGCTCATGGTCTCTGGCATTCAAAGACCTCCCTGTCTTCTCTTTCCTTTTCCTCCAGTTAAAGCAAAGCGAAGCCAATGCAGACACCAAAGAGAAACTCCCGTTGCGCCTTCGAATATTTGAAAAATTTCCCAACCGGCCGCAGATGGTGAAAATCTCCAAGCTGCCCTCAGATTTCACCGTTCCCAAAATCAGGTAGGGATACTTCCTATCTCTGGGGCCTCTCCAGTGCCTCGCAAAAGACTCCCCCTGTGTCAGCGACCCACACTCACCCACACTCCTATGGGCATGGGTCTCTTCTTTATTTCTGACTTGTCTCCTCTGTTCCCTCCACCTCCACTTTAAAAGCCATCCAGCCCTTGCAGCATTCAATCCAGAGTCAAGTTTCTGAGGGCATTTAACCCACATCTCTCCTGCATGGTTTTTGTTGGTTTGCTCGTTTTTAATTGAAATACAGAGTCCTTCATAGTTGGGTCAGGGCCAATCCCACCACCAGTGTCAACCATGTTCCCAGAGTGTATCCAACCTCCACCCTTTGCCCTCCAACCTGCCAATACAATAGGCCCATTTAAAGTTTAGATTATTCGATTTTGGGTCTCTTGATTCCAAGGTAGTTAGCTTTGGCTTGAATAATTAGTTCTGTCCTTTTGTTTTTTTCCCCTCCAATGCACCTGAGACCACTTGGCCTCTGGCCCCTATCCTTTCATATTTATGTTTCTCCTCCTCCACTCAGTTTATTTCCTTCTCTTCCCTATACTCTGGGGCCAAGGGTGTTCGGGACAATTCCCATTTAGACCACTGCATTTTTTTATGCAGTTATTCTAAATACCACGTATATATATCCTTCTTCTGGCTTACTTCATTTAACATAATAAGTTCCTGAATGCTTTTGAGATGATCCTTGTGTGTGCCAGGAATTTCTCTGGAAACTGGCCAAGATGCTTGGTTTCATAGCGGATCAACAAGAAGCTATGATTCTCCATCTTAATTTGGGGAACCACAACCAGCATGACTCCAGTACTCTCCCCTGCTCCCAACAACACTCAGGGAACCAGGGGTGTACTGACATTGAATTCTAATCGCTTGTATGCAAAACATGCCAGTCAAACTGCCATTATCCAGTCCCTCAATTTTAATTTTTTGGGAGTCAACACCCAGTGACACTCAGAGGTTACTCCTGGCTATGTGCTTGCTCCTGACTTGGGGAACCATATGGGATGCCTGGGATCAAATCCAGGTCCATCTGGAACTGGTGCATGCATGCAAGGCAAACACCCTACCACTGCACCACCGCAAGAATTTTGATAGAGGGGCCCGGGAGATAGCATGGAGGTAAGGCGTTTGCCTTTCATGCAAAAGGTGTTCGGTTCAAATCCCGGTGCCCCATATGGTCCCCCGTGCCTGCCAGGAGCAATTTCTGAGCATGGAGCCAGGAGTAACACCTGAGCACTGCCAGGTGTGACCCCCCCAAAAAAAACAAAAAACAAACAAAAAAAATTTTGATAGAAATACTGATTCCCTCCTCTAACTACATGCAGTTTTTTGTTTGTTTCTTTGTTTTTTGTTTTCTTGCTTAGGGGTGACACCTGGTGATGCTCAGGGGTTACTCCTGGCTATACACTCAGAAATCACTCCTGGTTTGGGGAACAATATGGGACTCCAGGGTATCGAACTGCAGTCCATCCTGGGTCAGCCACGTTCAAGGCAAATGCCCTACCGCTGCTGTGTCATTGCTCCAGCCACCCAATACTAATTTTAAGGGAACTATGGTTACTACTGACTTTTTTTTTAAATAAAATCTTTATTTAAGCACCATGATTACAAGCATGATTTTAGTTGGGTTTCAGCCATAAACAAAACACCCCCCTTCACCAATGCAATATTCCCACCACCAATGCCCCCCTTTCCCAACCCCTGCTTGTATTCTAGTAGACAGTCATTCTACTTCTCTCACTTATCAAGATTGTCATGATAGTTGTTAATGTATTTATTTTCCTAACTGCACTCTCCATTTTTTGTGGTGAGCTTCATATTGTGAGCCAGTCCTTCTGACCCTCTATTGTTTCTGGGCATTATTACAATAATGTCTTTAATTTTTTCATAAAACCCATAGATGTGTAAGTCTATTCTATGTCTATCTCTCTCCCTCTTACTCACTTCACTCAGCATAATAGATTCCATAGACATCCACATATAGGAGAATGTCATGACTTCATCTCTCCTGATGGCTGCATAATATTCCATTGTGTACATGTACCATAGGTTTTTTTTTAGCCATTCGTTTTTTGAAGGGCATCTTGGTTGTTTCCAGAGTCTGTCTAGTATAAATAGTGCTGCAATAAATATAGGTGTGAGGAAGGAATTTTTGTATTGTATTTTTGTGTTCCTAGAGTATATCCTAGGGTATGTAGCTAGATCAAATGGGAGCTCAATTTCCAATTTTTTGAGAAATCTCCAAATTGTTTTCCATAAGGACTAGACTGCATTCCCACCAGCAGTGAATAAGAGTTCCTTTCTCTCCACATCCCAGTCAGCACTGATTGTTCTTTTTTTTCTGTTTGTTTTGTTTTGGTTTTGGGTCACACCCAGCAGTGCTCAGGGGTTACTCCTGGCTCCGTGCTCAGAAATTGCTCCTGGCAGGCACGAGGGACCATATGGGGCACTGGGATTCGAACCGATGACCTTTTGCATGAAAGGCAAACACCTTACCTCCATGCTATCTCCCGGGCCCGACTTATTATTTTCAAGTAAACACATCAGCCCCACTAGCCAGGTTTCTGTGCCCTAGGTATATTGTGTCCTTTTTATAATGCTCTTGATACAATAGAATTTTTTCTTTAAAAAAATTAAAATTGTGACTTTTCCCACCCATCCTAATTTGATTTTCTACCAGTTCTGCCCTCTGGTTGTACAGTTTCACAGAAGATACCTCAGAGCACCTTTATAGAGATAATTGAAGAAGGTTCTTCCAGTTCTTGTTCAAAATTGCAAATAGCATTACAATCATAAAATATGATCCTATAAAAATGATTTTATGGAAGGTCATAAAAGTATGAAACTGGAGTTATTGCTATAATATTAAAATGTAAATGGTACAATGTTTGTTTCTTAATTATAAAATCTTGGGGGGGTGAGAGAATCCACTGACTAGGGCATGTATGTCTTGCAAGCCAGCTAACCCAGATTTAATCTCTGGTACACTATGTGGCCTCCCTCCAGTATAGAACAAGCAGTAATACCAAAGTACCACTAAGTATGGCTCCAAACAAACAAAAGTAAACCAATCAAAAATTCACACCTAGAGCCAGAGAGATAGAACAATGATAGGGTATTTGCCTTGCACCTGGCCAACCAAGGACTAACACGATGGTTCTATTTCTGACATCCCATACAGTCTTCTGAGCCTGCCAAGAGCAATTTTTGTGTGCAGTGCCATGAGTAATCCCTGAGCACCACTGCTGGGTGTGACCCAAAAACCAAAAAAGTAAAATTCAAACCTGAAAATATGAACTGAAGTAGTTAATTCAAGATTAACAATTATCTAGAAAACTGCTGTTTGAATTACCATGCTTTGGCAGTTGTTTTTATTTAAAATGACTAGTTTTTGTAAACTAAGTTGCTTTTTAATTATATCAAGTCCTTAATGGTAAAACCATCTCTCAAGGATATATATGATGAATGGAAACAAAATAAGCTTAATTCTTTAGAGGAAGAAAGTATCTTGTCACCTCAGTTGATTTTTTGAGGGGAGAAGCCCCACTGGTAATTTTCCACCAACCAAGTCAAGGCTCAGGGCAAAGGACTGAGGATGTGGGCATTGATGAGCCATGCACACTGGGGGGTCCTGGGACCCCAATAGCATCCCAATAGCATCCCAATAGCACTCAGGATGCCATAGTTTTGGGGATTGAAACTGCTGTGAGCACATGCTTGACATGCACTGGACCACTGCACTGTCTCCCAGCCCATAGGATTCTAAAGTACCATCAACTAAAAAGTTATCCTGGAGATTTTCCTTTCAAAATAAAACAATCATAGCCAGGAGTAACCCCTGAGCGTCACTGGGTGTGGCCAAAAAACCAAAAAGAAATAAATAAAGCAATAAAAAATATTAAGCTCCATAAGAAAAGGATGATACACTTCCAAGTAGTCTGGCCCAGACTGAAGGTTCTAGGGACTTCTCTAAAAGGGTGGGGGCACTCTCCTCTTTTTGCATGAACCACAATGGCCCAGCTCTACACCCTACATCCTCAACAGAAATGACCCAGTTCCATGACTTATAAGACCTTATCAAACTGCCAAGCCACCAAATTTGTTCCAAATCTGTAGTTTCCAGACATCCCCATGTTTCATAGTTGTGGCAGTCCAGTCAGATCACAGAAATCTGATGGAAAATTTCCATAGAAATCTCTCGAGCTTAGTGCACCTAAACAAGAACATAGAAGGCTCAACCAACATCAACCACACAGATAAACCACACACAAACACACACACACACACACACACACACACACACACACCAATAAATTCTCAGACTCTGACTTTAATAGCATCGTGGGGAAATAGAACAATAATTTCAAATAGAAATTTCAAATAATTTCTTGATCTTAGTTTGGGTCATTCCATTTGATTTTGTATTGTACCAAACAATATGAAGTTAATTTGTTTGTGCCTGCAAATGATGGCTGGATAGCTACACTAGTGGTGGGATTGGTATTGAAACATTTAATGCCTGAAACAATTGTTTAATGAACAACATGGTACATCATGGTGTTATAATAAAAAATGTTTTTGAATAGTCAGGAATAGCTGAAAAGTTAGAGAGTTTTCTGTATGAGAATTATGTGAGTGACCAGTTCTAGCACCACCTCAGTGTGGTCTTGCATTTTTCCTGCAAAACCTTTGCTTATTCTTCATTCAAGCCAATGATCAGAGTATCAGTCATCCTCCTTGCTCTCTCTACTCACTAACTAGACTTGATGCCTGACTGTGCTTCCTTTGCAAAGGGAAAGTTTCATGAAGCAGTTTATTGATCGTCAACAACAGGACACTTGCTGCCTCTTGCGAAGCCTTCCATCCACTTCCTCCTCCACCTGCGATCAATCCAAGCGCTCCGCCATCGAAGACAGCAAATACATCGACCAAAAGGTAAAAAAAATCACTTTCTCAAATAACCACATTTTCCAGAAACATGACTGGTAGAGAATCTCCTAGCTGTGAGGGCTCCTGAAGCTAGGCAGAGTAATGACAGAGTAATAACTATATTTCTAGAAAATATCATTAAACTACCCATTTTGCATTTTTCCACTCGATGACTGTGGTGGTGTGATAAAGTGGAGCATTTTGTAGCCCTTCATTACTCAGCTACAGAAGAAAGGGATGTGATCATTCATAGTCAGCCCAGGTCAGCCTGTGTGAGGTCCTCTACCAAGTCTCTGCTTGTCATAGCTAGTTACTATGGCGATAAGATTGGCCAGAGCGAGTGTCTCTGAAATCAGTGGAAATACCACTTATTGAAGTTGACAATGAGCTGAATTATCTCTAAGAGTGTTTGTTCTCGTACTCATCATCTGAGTTACCTATTTCAAAGCAAATGAGTCTTCTCCCATCTAGGTTTTATTAGTTGAAAAAACTGAAAGATGAATAAGTTTGTCAATATAATCAAAAATTATTTTGTGGAAACAATTCCTTCCAAATATTTCTCTTTGAAGACCTTGGCTTAACTTATAGACTCTTAAATTGTTCTACAATGTTCTGCTTTATCACTAAATGTTCTGTTTATCACTAAACCAGTTATATTCTACTACCGTGTAATAAAATTATTTTCTATCATTCTCTTTTTCTTTCCTCTTAACCCCCTGCACAACAACGATTGGGTTTTCATTGAATCTTTGCCCTTTTTTCTCTTTTTTCCCCCATATCTCACCCTTAATGTAACTCTTACTTTCACTGCTTCCTCAATCCCTTGGTTCTCTTTGGAAGTTGAGTGATTTTCTTGTAGATGATTATTTCCTTTATCTCTTCTTCCTCAAGTGATTTATGTTTTCCTTTCACTCATTCACAGATGTGTTTACCTTATAGATTCCAAGATCACAGATGATAAGTCTGATGCTGTCGTCAGCATTTTTCATTTGCTTTGTTTGTTTGTTTTGGGTCACACCCAGCAGCTCTCAGGGGTTACTCCTGGCTCTACTCTCTTGGCATTTTTGGAGACCATATGGGATGCCAGGATTTGAGCCACCATCCCTCTGCATGAACAGCAAACACCCTACCTCCATGCTATATCTCCAGTCTTTTGTTTGCTTTTTATATGAAAATAATTAGGCATTTCTTTGGAAGTTGGTTGATTACATGGTCTTCTGGTTTCTTGTGGGAATCATTTAAGACTTTGTAGGTATCTATAGAGAAACTACCAAGCTATACTTTGTATGGATTTTATCACTCAACTGCCCAAACCAAGGAGTCTTTCTGGTTTGCAAACTAAGACTTGTCATGGAAATACTTACTTGTATTTTGTTTTGTTTTGTTTTGCTAGGTTCTCCTTCATGCTTTCCATTGCTATTGCTGTGTCTATCCTTCTGTTTTATTTATTTCATTTTACTTGGGATCTTCATGTGATCTTCTTCCTTCGCTTTATCACTTTAAGTGAAAAATATCATGAAATGTGCATTTGTGATGCACACACATAAAATATCCTGAAAGATTGTTACTCTTTTATTATTGCTGTTTTTTAAACTGTTCTCCACACTTATATACCAGCCCAAGAGGGTATGAAAGTAAAAGTTCATATATATGTGGGTGGAATCTCGAGGGAGAAAACAGTGACTTGCTTTTAGCCAGTAGGTCTCAAATTGCGCTTTACAGCACACTGGTTACTGTTGCTATTTTCTAAAATTTAATTCAAATGAAGATTCATTTGATGCATTTGTTGTATTTGATGTATTTGGTGACACCTCTTCCCCCAGTGTGGTCTTGTGCTGAAGAAGTTATCATTTCTGTCCCAAGTGACACACCCAAAACCTAGATTGCTGCTCCAACTCTAACAATATGCTCTTCTGCAAATACAACATTCTTGTGCATAGTTTGCAATGGGTACATAAAATAATAAGAATTGTGGCAAGAGTCTGGGTAGGTTTTGTTTTTATCAGCCAGTTTTTATTGTTAGGTTAAGTCAAAGAAGTTTACAGTCCGGGGCCCGGGAGATAGCATGGAGGTAAGGCGTTTGCCTTTCATGCTAAAGGTCATCCGTTCGAATCCCGGTGCCCCATATGGTCCCCCGTGCCTGCCAGGAGCAATTTCTGAGCATGGAGCCAGGAGTAACGCCAGGAGTAACCCCTGAGCACTGTCGGGTGTGACCCAAAAACCACAAAAAAAAAAAAAAGAAGTTTACAGTCCACTGATAATTCCTTTAATATCCTGATATTTCTCCTTCTTTATACCTTCTCAATTTAACAGTGATTTTTCCCCAATAATTGATGTAAGAGAATAACTAATGTTCCCCCAACATCTTCGACTGGGTAATTTTCCATCAGCATCTAAAATGTAGCAAACTAATAAAGACATTCCCCCTCTACAACACCCCAGACATTCAGCATCAAAGCAATGAACATTTGTGCAAGATAATAGAAAGTCCAATTCTATAAGGCCAATAGATTCAAATTTGCAAACACAAATGAAGCAGAATGACACTGTGGCCCTTCATCCCATCAGATATGAAAAATTACAGCTTGAATACTGTCTATTTTCTAATGGATATTTGCTGAATAGATTATTTGATTCAGAAAATGGACAAGGAGGAAAGAAACCTATCTATGTGCAGCAATAAGACTCACCCTTGCTGGGCCAGAGCGATAGCGTAGCAGTAGGGTGTTTGCAGCTGATCCAGGATGGGCATTGGTTCAATCCCCAGTGACTCATATGATCCCCTTAGCCTGCCGAGGCAATTTCTGAGAGCATTGCCAGGAATAACTCCTGGTGTGGCCCAAAAACAACAACAACAACAAAGACCCTTGCTTCACCTTATGTTCTTCAAGTTTTGCCTTCATCAAGTAGCTAAAGAACTGAGCTTTCCCTTGACCTTTAGGGCCCACTCTATGAAGGTCAAGCCCAACCTATGGTCCCCTTCCTTCTTGTCTTTCTTCAGAAATACTT
>PVKC010025607.1:0-16377 GCA_004027635.1 Crocidura indochinensis
TATATATATATATATATATATATATATATATATATATATATATATATATATATATATATATATATATATTGACACAGTAGAGATAGAATTGGTTCTTTTCTGAACAAAATTGTTATAATTGTGTTTAATATAATTCCTTTTTTTAACCCTGCCCCCTATAATTTCTTTTCTTTTCTTTCTTTATTTCCTTCTTTCTTTCTTTCTTTCTTCCTTTCTTTCTTTTTTATTTAATTTGGGGGCCACATCTCATGGTGCTCAGGACTTATTCCTGCCTCTGCACTGAGGTATCACTCTTGATGGTGCTCTAGGGGCCCTATATGGTGCTGGGGATTGAATCCAGGTTGGCTGCATGCAAGGCAAGAACAATACTATCTCTCTTGCCCTATAGTGGCTTTTCCTGTGATGCCATTCAACAGCCTAATAACATTTATTACCTTTATTTTTAATTAAATAAAATCAATGCTATGTAAAGTACCAGTAAGAAATCTGGAGAAATAATTCAGCAGCAAAGACATTTGCCTTCCTTAGAGCTGATCTGAGTTCAATCCCACATCCCATATGGTCACCCCAAGCATAGCCAGGAGGATTTCCATGTGCAGAGCCAGAAGTAACCCCTGAGTATCCTGAGTATCCTAGATGTGGCCCCAAAACATAAATAAATAAATAAAAGTACTTTAAAAATTACCACTAATTCCTAAGCCAGAAGTACTGAAATACTTTTTATGATACCATAGAACACCTCCACTTCCCCCAAAATGGTAAAAATGCATCTGACATCTAAACTGGGTATTGACAAGAGATTATCCTTACAAAAATAAGGATTTCCTTGCCAGGAAAATGTCTTCAAAATTTCCATTTACCTATATAATACTCAAGTAGCATTTATGGGAGAAAGTTTGTTTTTTCTTTTTTCTTTTCCAAGTTAGGTTGCTGAAATAGAGGCTGATGGTGTGTTTGGGAAGCAAGTTGGAAAAGCTTGCTTGCTATTAGCAGATGTAGACAGCTAAACAGTTCATATGATCTGGCACTCAGTTCATACAGAATCACCCTGACTTGGTCTCTAATCACGCTGGCAGCCCCTTTGATGTGGTCAGCCAACCTGTATCCCTCTTGCAAGCTCTGGAAACCACACCCCATGTCTCCAAATCCAGACCCTCCATCTTGAGCCTTTTGCATGTTGCTTTCCATCGGAGGCCTTTTCTGGTTTGAGTTCTGTGGCTGGAAACACTTGAAAAGAACAATGACTCATAACAAAGTTTTTGTTGTTGGCTAGAGAGGAGGCGTCCATTTGAGTCAGGAATGTTCACAGCTGAATGCATTTCTGCATGCATGGTCCCTCTCTGGAAATGTGTGGGAGATTCTGTCTAATAAGCCACAGTGTGGTACCCAGCCTAGCCACAACAGCATTGCCTGGGCATTTGTCAGAAATGCCAACTTTCAGGCCCCCAGCCCCAGTGGACTCAAAAGGAAACTAGGGTAGAGTCATCACTACTTTAACCTTCTGAGGAAGGATAAACCACTGTGTTAGGGGGTTTTGGTATTTATGATCCTTGACTATATTTTTAAAAAGTAGGGATGCTTATGATATTTGGCTGATGAATTCAAGATGGATAAACTAAAAACTCTTTTTCTCTTCTGAATTAAAAAATTCAAACAGTGGGGCTAGAGCAATAGAACAATGGTAGGGCATTTGCTTTGCATGCAACTGACCTGGGACCTACCCGAGTTCAATCTCTGACATCCCATATGGTCTCCAGAGTCTGTCAGGAGCAATTTCTGAGTGCAGAGCCAGGAGTAACGCCTGGGTGCCACTGGGTATGACCCCAAAACAGACAAACAAAAATTAAATAGTAAAAACCAGGGCTCTACTGAGCAGGACCAATTACTGGCTTGAACTCTGGCTTTCTCACAAGGGAATATTCCAGATAAGGGGATTTCTGTGAGATATATTGTCATGGTGCTCAAATTCTAGAAAAATTGCTGAGTAAAAAGTATGCCTTTCCATATTAGGGCACATATTCAACTTGGCTTTATATAGTCTTTTCAGATTTTCATGTTTCATTTCCTCAGCTAACAACTGATCCCTTGTGACTCCCGTTTCTCCAATTGAAAACCATATGCCATGTTCCTGGCCCTGAGGGATTTCAGAATAACTCATGAAGTGAGGGACTTGGTGTCGCTATTCAGTCCTCTCTATACAGAAGAGGGTTGGTGTGAGGGTTTGGTCAGAAATTCAAAGCACAAGAGTGAATGTTGTTGACTCCAAGAATGTTGATGCTAAATAATTCTTTAAAAAGTTGACCAAATAAAGGTGACAGTTCAGCTTTCCTTTGACATCTGCCACCTTTCAGTCTGTCATGAACTAATTTGGGATGTTATTAAGGCACTATTTATTCCTAACATTCTTTTATTTCTTCATCAAAAATATAATTTTCTTGAATTGTGAGAATAGAATTTGAAGCAAATGTGAAAATTCTGGGGGTTACGTTTTTATATCAGTTAAGGATACACTATTGTGATAATGTTAGCCTGGATGCTTTTGCTTTATTAAATCATTTCATTGTTGGCCACCACCAGACTGTCAAGAACAGACAGACCCCTTTACCCTCACATCAACTGCCTTTAAGGCCTTTAGGTCTGCCTCTCCCTTCAAGTCCCCCAGCCTTTTGCCCCTAGCGTTTGTTGGTAAACTCAGTTCTGTTGTCCCAGCCCAAAGGTTTGTTAACTTTAGACACTGTCCACTCCCTTATTTTGTCTCTCTCTCTCTCTGCCACAGTGGAGTGAGATCATCTGGTATGTGTCCTCCCTCGAACTTATTTAGCTTCAAATAAAAATTAGTTCCTCATTCCATCCACATTGTAGCAAAAGGCAAGATACAGCTTGGAAAGGCCACACAATGTCACATAATATTATTGAAAGGTCACACAGTGTGTATCAAGTCAGCAGCGATGATTGGGAATGCTAGATTTTATGTCTGGATGAAGGAAGCATCAAGACTGTTGACAGGATGACATCATCGAGGGATCTGGAATGTGTGTGTGTGTGTGTGTGTGTGTGTGTGAGCAGATTTTCTGATAATTAAAATTTTCTCTGTTTACCTTGCTGAAGATTTGCCAAATTCTCCTTTGGTGGAATGTTCCCAAGGTCTCACTAATGGGGTCGATGTAGCAAGCTTATATTTTTATCCTTTGAGGTGAAAGTGACTGTGTTTCATTCATTTGGGTGGGCTTTGGAGACCTGGGTGCTGAGCACATTCCTAGGTCCTCTACTCATTCGTGGTGCCTCAGTTTCCTCATATGTAAAATGGGGTGATGACAGTAGGATTGTGTGAGGATGAAAGTGAAATGTGTACAAGGTGAGAATCACATGCCTAGCAGAGTAAGCAATTAATAATAGGATTTGTTCTTATTCTTTTTTAAAATTATAGCTTTATTTGGGCACCATGATTATAAACATGTTTGTAGTTGGGTTTCAGTTATAAAAATAAACATTCCCCCTTCACCAGTGCAACCTTCCCACCACCAATGCTCCCCCATCTCCCTCCTTCTCCAACCCCTTGTCTATAATTGAGACAGGCATTCTATTTCTATTTTTCTATTTATTATCCTTAAATCATCATCATTAAACTAGATCATGAAGAGAAGAAAAATAAGTTGAGGGTTGTGGTCCAGAAATGAGGTGGAAGGGACCTTGATAGAGAAATGCTGATCCCTGACACAGTGAAAGTGTGAAGGTGGGTTTTGAGTTGGATGATTGGAGGCCTGAATCTCATCTCTGTTACTAATAGGATTGTAAGTCAGAGGATATAAGAAGTGAAAAAGCCATGGAGGTCACTGAGAAATGCTCTCATCATTTTGCAAAGGAGAATACGCAAGCATTTCCCATGACTATGCTTATTAAAATCCAACAATTCTCTGATGGCTTCTAATGAGCAGATTAATAAGGGTGATTTAGAATGTTCATGTCTCTGTGATCATCAGATTTGCTGTCTGGCTCCAAAGTACTGTGACTTTTCTTCCAAGCTCCAGTGTGGTGAAGTTGAGGAGCCAGAAGAAAGGGAAGGAAGAGGAGTGGGGTTTTCTTCTAAAATGCCTCTCCTCCTTTTTTCCCTTATTTTGTTAAGATTATTTACTGCTCCTGAGTTTGAGCATATAGAGAAGAGGCAAGGGAGTTAAAATATTATTTTTATTATTGTTATTTATTATTATTATTTGAAGGGTGTGTGTGTTTGGAGCAACCCTTTCACTGCTCAAGGACTATTCCTCAAGTGACCCCTGGTAGTGCTTTAGGGATCGTATGTAATGCTAGGGATTGAGCTAGGCTTGGCTGCATGCAAACCAGTTTCTTGCCTCCTGTTCTACCTCTCCAGTTCCCATTATTATTACTGCTACTAATATTATTAAATTTGATGGGGCTTTCCCAAGGAGTGCTCAGGGGCAAAAAGGGCCCCCACTAGAGATAGCCAGACAGCCAGGAAGGATGATTCAGTGCTAAGATCCAACAGTAGGCCACTGCCCAGTCCAGCTGTGGTACTGGAGACCAGCAAAAAGAATCCTAGCAGAGCAAGTGGGGTGTACAATGCCAGGATCAAACTATGGTCTTTGCTCTTGCAAGGATGTGATCTTGATCCCAAGGTCTCGCCTTGGGCAGGTAATAAACAATATTTGACAATGTTTGACAAACCCTGTTGCCACTCTCGTATGTGTTGAAAATTGACCTCTTTTCTAGCAGGTGCTCTCTGAAGACTTTTTGGCTGTGTCTTTCAAAGTTGTTTGGCATGAATTTTTGTTTGTACTTCCGAGCCCCTGAGAATCCTTGTTTCTTTTTGCTCAAATGCCTTTTTTTCTTATACCAGCTTTCAAGGACCCAATACTGTAAGTTCCCTGTGGTCTGGCTGTGCTCTGTCCAAAAATTAACACTTCTAAACCTCTGTGAGTGGTGAGAATATAGTTTTCACTCCAGGGTGGGATGTGAAAGTCTCTTGGCTCTGGACACAAAAGTTCAATCACCAGAATCCTGAGAACTTTCCTTGACCACGCTAGTTTTCTCTTCTATAGTCTCCCACTCTTTTCCCCTTCCTCTCAAGTAACTGACAGTGAGTGATGTCACTCTTTAGGGATCCCCTCCCTTGTGAATGAGGCATTGCCTTTTGCAATGTAGTGTCTGATGTTTGGTGCCATAGTCAAAACTTTTATGCTAGTTCAAGGGAAAAGGGGAACTGATTCCTTGGGGGATGTTCTGGCTCTGTAGACTATGACCCCAAACAGAGTTAGCACACTGATAAGATCCTTTATCAATGTCATATTGGGGATCCTCAGCAGTGACCCATCCTATTCCAATCACAAAGAAAAGCTTCAAATATGAGTGATGATTTTTAGATGATTTCATTTCATCTTTTCCTCAAGGCAGCTTTTTTGGTTTGGTTTTTGTTTTCAAAGACTGACATATTATTCTTGTTTTATCAGTCATGAAATTGGTTTGGGTTATTGCTTTGAGAGCTAAAATGTTTAAAATGGTGTTCCGATAAAGTTAAAGTAACAGTTCCTTTTTTTATTCAATGGTAAGGAAGAAAAATTCCCAATTGTTTTGAATCTAAGCTGGAAACAAGTGAAATACATTTGTTGTCTTGTGTTGAATAATAATAATGATATTTTATAATAACAAACAATTATGGGAGCTGGGAGGTGGCGCAGGAGGTAAGGTGCCTGCTGCCTTGCCTAGGACGGACCATGGTTCGATCCCCCGGTTCCCATATGGTCCCCCGTGCCTGCCAGGAGCGACTTCTGAGCACATAGCCAGGAGTAACCCCTGAGCGTCACTGGGTGTGGCCCCAAAACCAAAAAAAACAATTATAATAATATGTTTTATTATACAATATTAAAAATATTATTTTTGCATCTTATTTGTTTTTCAAGTTCTTTTATTTTATTTTTACTTATTTATTATTTTTATATTTTTTATTTATTTAAACATCTTGATTACAAATATGATTGTGATTAGGTTTCAGTAATGTAAAGAACACCTTCCTTCACCAGTGCAACATTCCCACCACCAATGTCCCAAATCTCCCTCTATCCCTCCATCCCACCCCACCCCCACCTGAACTTTCCAGTTCCCTCATTGATTCACATGATTATGGTAGTTCTCAGTGTAATTATACTTACTTATTCTTGGTTTGGGGTTTTTGCCACCCAGTGGCACTCAGGAGTTACACCCGGCTCTGTGCTCAGAAATCGCTCCTGGCAGGCTCTCAGGAACCATATGAAATGCAGGGAATAGCACCGAGTTCTTTCTGGGTTGGCTGTGTGCAAGGCAAATGCCCTACCACTGTGCTATCTCTCTGGCTCCTTTTTTTCTGTCCTGAGCCTGGGATCCAATCTTATATGTGTGTGCAAAGCAAGTGCTCTAACCACTGATTCCCACCCCAGAAGCATAACCTTTGAATATAAACACTTACACATAGCCGGAGCTGTAAAAATATATATGCAATCCCAAGCTCCTGCCAAGAATGTCTGGATGCCTTGTGACTGGTGTAGCAGTGAATATCTGGGACTAGCAAAGAGCCTGCCACTGGAATGTGGCCTGAGTCTCCTTCCTGAGTGCATTTATCTCTGCAGATTCCGTACTGTCGTAAAAGTTTTATCAGGCCTGTCAGAGCCTGTTGGGAATTTGAAATGTTGGTATTAGGCACAGTAATCTAATTATGTGGGTGAAAAAATTTTAATTAAATACTCTTTTGCTTGTTCCTTCGTTTGGGGGTAACACACCTTGTAGTACTCAGGGATCACTCATGGTGGTATAAAGGAATTAATTGTCCTGAATTGAATTGAAGTTGGCTATATGGAAGGCCAGGACCTTAACCCTGTACATTCTTTCCATGTTTCTTTAATACTTCTTGATTCTTTTATTATTTTAAAAATAAGCTTGGTTAATGTGAAGGATCGAGGATTGTTAACAGTGAGATAAAATGTATACATCCATCCACTCAAGGAATTTCTGAAATATTAGAATTTACTACTAATATTGTTCATAATTAAAACTAAATGATAATAGCAAGAGTAAAATATTGGTAGTAACTTGAATTTAAAAAATCAAGCAAGACTTGTACTTTAATTTTTCTTTTATGTTATTTGTTTGTTTATTTTTGAGCAATATCTGGCAGTATTCAGGGGTTACTGCTTGCTCTCACACTCATGAATTACTCCTGGCAAGCTTGGGGGACCATATGGGATGTCAGGAATTAAATCCAAGTTTATCTTGCAAAGCAAACACCCTTCCCACTGTAATTTCGCTCTAGCCCCGATTTTATTTTAAAAGAGGGAGTATTTTAGTTTTGAAAACTTTGAACTAATTTCAACTTCATTATTTTAAAAATAAGTATATGAGAAAATATTACTGAGGCCAACTGTCCTTCCTCCAAACCCTTTCTGCTCTAGCTCATTTTCCTTCCCTCTTTTCTCCCCTTTTTCTTTGCAAATTATTATTAATGGCCTAAGAAGAGGTGTTGAGACCTAGAAAGAGTCTCTGGACTTTGTGATGTTGAAGATCTCAATTTGAGGGTATTGGGGTAAGGAGAGAGAAAGAGAGAGAGACATGGACAGAGAGAGGCAGAGAGATAGAGACAGAGGCAGAGATAGAGAGAGACAGAGAAATAGGGAGACAGAGAGATAGAAATAGAGACAAAGGCAGAGAAACAGAGAGCAATAAAGAGAAGTGAATTATTTTGCATGTTGCATGCCATTGGAATTCAAATAGGTTTTGGTGAGCTGATGCATAGGGCCTGGTAACATGGACATTAGTATTGGTGAAAAATTACTCAAGGGTCTGAAAAATAAACGGTAATTTCATAATAAACATTCTATTCAAGAACCAAAAAGTAAAAGACTTTGGTTGATTGGTCTTTGGGGGACCATACCCAGCAGTTTTCAGGTCTTACTCCTGGCAATTTGTTCAGGGATCACTCTTAGTTATGTGTGAGAGACCATTTGGGGTACTAGGAATCTAACCTTAGTCAGTCATATGCAAGGCAAGTATCCTGCCTACTGTACCATCTTTCCAGGTCCCTTGAAAAGATAGGAATGGATTGGGCTGGAAAGATAGGACACATGTCTTGAGGTAAAAGACCCTGATTTGACTCAGCACCACATGACTTCACATGTGTGACTGGAACCAACTCTGGAGGCCCCAGAGCACTACCAAGAGTGGGGGCCCCAAGCACTGCTAATAGTAGTACTGGTGGTCCCCAGAACCTCTAAGGTCCTGAGCAGCACCACATCCTTTATTCTCACCCCCAGCACCTTTTCAGTACCCCTCCCCTAATCAATTATGCATTTAAAAAACACAATTATAGGGGAATACAAGAGGGGTGTTATTGAAAATATAAAAATAAAACATGACTTTTTCTAGAAGCTTCTCTCAGAGGCTGAGTCTCTCCTGCTTAGATCTCATCTTGCCATAAGCTGGAGTTTCCAAGGACAAGTGGAACAAAGGGCTGGATCTTTTCACTCTTGGAAGGTAACTAGTTCCAGCCCTTGAGGAGAAGCATCGGAAGGAACAGAAACAGGAAGGAAGCCCTGATATATATTTGTAAAACAGAGGAATTATGGGCTTCCTACCAGGTGCGAAAATGTATTACACATTTTTAGTAATTAGATGCACTTTGCCAGCAGGGAAAAGTGACATTTCAAGAAGAAATCGCTTGCCTGCTGCTCATACTAAATTAGAAGAGTGTAAAACCACTGTCGATGGGGTAAGGGGATATTTGGAATTATTCAGAGAAAAGTTTTAAAGGATTTCCTGAATGTAAGAAAACTAGGGTGGAGCACAAAGGAACATTGGGCTTATTTGACTGTAAAAGTATTACTTTTTGTCATAAAATATCAGAAACAAAATTAAATGAAGTTTGATGAACTAGTATGTGGTTTTATAAGACATATGCCCAATAGCTCTATAATAATAATAATGCACGTTAAATGGTGAAAACCAAGTGGAAAGTATCTATCCCAGTTGAAAAAATATAAACAGCACCAAAAACTGATGCAAATAAAGGCAGAGAGCTAGTACAATGGGTAGGGTCCTTACCCTGCATGTGGCTGACCCAAGTTTCATCCTGGTATCCCATACCCTGAGCACCATCAGGAGTGAGCCCTGAATGCAGAGCCATGAGTAACCCCTGAACATTGCTGGATGTGGCTCCAATTGAAACACCGATCCAACACAGAACAGATAATTTGACTTGCCACTCAAAATTTCCAAGCATTCTTTCTCACTTTTAGGAAAAATAAAGATATCCTTAAAAATAGTCTGTCTCTGTCATTTTTAAGGTAATACTGAACTGGTAAGAATAAAATGATCTGTGAAAAGTATCAGTATAAAATATAAATGTGAGAAGGTTATGGTTCTTGTAAAATGAGTAAAAAAACTCACAGAATAGAACATCAAAATGATAGTCACAATTTTCTCTTGTGGTTTCAAAGTTTTTCCTTTTGTATTTTTTTCTTATTTCTCAAATTATATGTCATGGAGTCAATATTTTATTATTAGTAGAGAGCTGGACTGAGCCTTTGGGACCTTGGGCATTTCTGGTTTATAATATGCTTGTTAGATCTCTTTCATTTTCAGTGAGAATCAATAATTTCTATTCTAGGCTGCTCTGATCTCTAAAGGGAATAGTGATAGGAGGAAACCAAAATTTTTAAGTGTTTTTTATAATTTGACATCTCCAAGGATATAGAAATACTGCACTCTATTTTTCCACACCCCTTCACAGATTTTTGTTCTGAAATGGAGGACTAGAAGATGAATGTAGGACAGTGATTACTACCGTTCTTTGCTTGCAAAAATATTTTGAAGCCCAAATGAAATTGTTTTCCTTATATTATATACAAGTGTTCTTTCCTGTATTCTTTGGTGCCTCACACATTTTTTAAAAAATTTTATTTTGTTGAAACCATTGTGGTTTACAAAGTCTTTCATAATTAGGTTTCAGATATACATTGAATTAGGTCAATCCCAACATCAGTGTTGATTTCCTTACACCGTGTTCCCAGAGTGTATTCCATACCACCACCCTTTGCCCCCAGACTGCCAGGATAACAGGCCCATTTAAAGTTTAGATTGTTAGAGGTTTAAGTCTCTTGATTCCATCTTAATTTTCTTGCTTTGACTTGGATATTTAGTTCTGTCTTTTTTTTTTTTTTTTTTATCTCTACCAATTCAGTCCCTGATCCCCCATCCGTTCATATTTGTGTTTCTCCTCTTCCACTCAGTGTCTTTCCTTCTCTTTGCTATAGTCTGGGGCAAGAGTGTTCGAGACAACTCTCATTTGGACCATTGCATTTCTTCATGCTGTTTATTCTAAATACCACATCTAAGTGATATCATTCTGTATTTATCCTTCTTTTGGCTTTACACTTAACATAATATCTTCCAGTTCCATTAAATGTGAAAAAGTTGTGTTTTTTTTAAGCTGATGCCATCTTCTCATTTCTCTTCATTGAAAAACCTTATGTCTGTTATTTGTAAATAAATAAACAGGTAATCTGGTGACTATTGACTTCATGTGATATTTGGAAACTTTACAGTTTTCTCCTTTTGAGTCTTTGTAAAATGTTGAATAATCCAGATGCTAACTTATAATGATCTAGAATGTGATAAACTAATATTGCTTCAATAAAGAAATATAAAAGAAGTCCTTGAAATCCAGAAAGAATTTTTAAGAAAGGGTGAATGCTATGAAGTGGATTACCAAGCATTTAAAAACCATTGATAGTTTTTAAAACATGTAGGTCTCTGTTTCATTGATTAATTATATTATCCTATTACTAAAATATTACTGCTACCAACTCTTCAGAAACATTATTGTTTTAGTCATTTTTTTTTATTCTCCAGATGACTAAACATAGAAAAAGTTCCTTTGGGATTTGAGCTATATTTTACCTCCACAGTAATTACCTTAGATAGGAATAAAGTTTTCCAAGCCCTCCTGTGAAAGAATTTGGTCCACTGTATGAAAAAGGGGAAATGGCTTAGTGCATTCAAGTGTAAAGGAAGTGTGGGTGCTTTGAGTTCTTGCGATGTCTTGTATTTATTTACCGAACTTCAAAGGTTTATGTAACTCTGAATGTCGAAAAGATTCGTTTCAATTTTTAATAAAAAGGAGCAAGCTAGATATGGTAAGGGCAGGAAATGGAGTGTGATTCCATTTCAGTTGTTTTTAACAGTGTTCGATCAGATGAGGACTGTTTTAAAAGACATTTTTTGTGAATATAAACTACCACTTGACTAGGTTAAAATGGAGCTAAAGTGAAACATCTTTTTTTAATTATATTTTTATTTTTAATAATATTTAAGCACCATGATTAAAAACAAGTTAGCAGTTGGGTTTCAGTTATAAGACACTCCCCTTCACCAGTGTAACCTTCCCACCATCAATGCACCCTATCTCCCTCCTCCCCCACCCCCTGCCTGCATTCAAGACAGACATTCTATTTCTCTCACCCACTGCCATTGTCATGATAATTGTAAGTGTAGTTATTTTTCTAATTGCACTCTCCACTCTTTGTGGTAAGTTTCATATCATGGCCGGTTCTTCTTGTCCTAATCTCTATTGTCTGTGGATATAATTACAATAATGTCTTTTATTTTTCATAAATTCCACATATGAGTGAAACTATTCTATCTCCCTCTGACTTATATTACTCAGCATAATAGTTTCCAAGTCCATAAAGTGGAAAATATTGATATATAATTTTAGTGAAAATTTTAATTTGTCAGTTCTAGCAAGAATAACAAGTCAAAAATGCCTATGATGAAGAATAAGGTCTTTGGGAGCTAGGGTGACAGTATAGTGGGTAGGGCACTTGCCTTGTATGACCCTGGTTCATTTCCCAGCATCTCTTATGATCTCCTGAACACCACCAGGAGTGATTCCTGAGAGCAGAGTCAGGCATAAACCCTGAGCACCACTGGCATGACATTACTCCCACAAAAAAAGAATTTTCATAGAATGTGGTTTTTGCTTAGATATGTGTGGCATATCTGTATATGTCTAACTTAAGAGAGGTGCATATGTGATGCTTTTGTATGTGGCATAGGTACATGGATATGTATAGTTGTGTTATATATCTACTTTTATGCACAGGAATTTATGTATATTTTCCTTCTGATCTTGCTAAATCTGGTTTATGTGATTTGAATACTTTGAATAAAGTAATAACAGCTCTTGAAAGTATTAGATGTTGATTCTCTGTATTCCCAACATGGGACTTGTTTTCTACCTGAAAATTAATAAGGCTATCATAGAAAGCATCGAGACATCTTGTCGGATTACATGCAAATTAATAGCTTGGTAATATATCAGCCTCTTTGAAAGCTACTAGAAAAATCATTCTATGTAATTGTTAGAAAATAACGGGTGACAGCTTAAATTATGAGAACATTGTTCACAAAGTTAAAGGAATCCAGTTTTTATTGTTGTGGGCATCTATATATGTGTGTGGATATACATACATATTAATTTCTCATCTGTTACCATCTGTTCTTTATAAGTGAGGCAAAACATTGTGCAACTAAACCAGTTTTTATCATAGATTTATACTAATTTATGCTATAAAATATCAGTGATTATCATAGATTGATTAATATTAGTGAGTTGATATCAGTTAAAATGCTGTAGTTATTTAAAAAAAATTGGGTGTCACACATCAGAGGTGATGCTTGAGAGAATTTATGGTCCCCTGTACTCTCTTTCTCTCTCTGGCCAATGTCCAGTATTCTTAAAGAAGAAATTTGGGGAGTAATCTCCAAGAGAAATCTCAATGTCAAACCCTTTAACGAGTTTCCTAGAAAGCAGCTCTGTGGTGTCCATGCTTTCCAGAACAATCCATCATCTCATTTCCTTGAGATTCTGTTAAAAACTATTTATTTTTCTGCTTTTTGGTCATGTAAGATAGTATTTTCATTCAGAAGTTATTATAAGTTGCTTTTCAAGTTCTAAAAACACCAGCCAGTTGGTAGCAATATGAATGGCATTAGAGGAGATCATGCCAAGTGGAATCAGTCAGAGGAAAGGAATAGATCTAGAAAGATCCCTCTCATGTTGGCACTTAAGATATACATCAAGGAAGCAACAAAGGGCCAAAGGCAACACAGTGGGAGAGCTGATTGGGGTCGGGGTCTTTGGGAGAGGAAGGTGGGTACACCAGTGAAGAGTGTGGTGTTGGAATTATGTGTCAAAAACCATTTTTAATAAATAAAAACCATAGAATCTCAATTAAATTAACTGCCCCTTTCCCAAGATACCCGCAAATGCAATTTTTTCCCTCTGGTCTTTTCTGTCATTGGTGTATCTTGTTTGACCATACTGATTGCTTCTTCTTTTATTTATATTTTTGGCTACACCTAGCAGTGGTGAGAGCTTACTCCTGGCTCTGCACTCAGGGGTCACTCCTAGCAGTGCTCAGGAGAAGAAATGTGGTCCCAGGGATTGAAATTGAGTAGGCCATATGAGGCAAGCACCCTACCCACTGTACCATCTCTCTGGCCCTTGTTTGTTTGTTTGTTTGTTTTTGGTTTTTGGGTCACACCAGGCAGTGCTCAGGGGTTACTCCTGGCTCCATGCTCAGAAATTGCTTCTGGCAGGCACGGGGGACCATATGGGGCACCGGGATTCGAACTGATGACTTTTTGCATGAAAGGCAAACACCTTACCTCCATGCTATCTCCCGGGTCCCCCTTGTTTGTTTTCAATTCCTATTCCTAATCTGTGAATAATAGTTTGAGAGAAAAAGAGAGAGAAAAAATACTGATTATAAAAATTGTTTTTATTTCAGATGATTTCTTTCCATGTTCTGAGGACTTAACTTTTTAAAACCAGCATTCAATATGCAATTCAATACTGTCCTTATGTCCTTCCTTTTTTTAGAACTCATTCACATGTTCTTCTGTCTCTCCCCACAGAGTAAGATTCTTGATTTTATTATAGATTTATTTAAAAATCAGTGGCTATAAATCGCTATGACTATAATAGACCTCTATCCAGCTATGTATATTTAGGTACTAATATAAAACATGTTAGAAAACTTGTCTTATGTTTGAGCTGGTATTTGTAAGTATATGATTTCTAAAAACTGAGTTGGTTTCAGAATAAGTTTGCTTAAAGATTTTAAGCATCGTCTGTTTAGATAATTTTATTGTAAGCAAACAGTTAACATGAGGCTGAGACAGGGTTCACCTTTTCCAATACTAAAACAGTCAAGAATCTTAAGCTTGTGGGGCCGGAGCGGTGGAGCTAGAGGTAAAGGGTCTGCCTTGTCCACACTAGCTTAGGATGACAGTGGTTCTATCCCTGGCGTCCCATATGGGCCCCCAAGCCAGGAGCGATTTCTGAGCCCATAGCCAGGAGTTATCCTTGAGCTTCACCGGGTGTGCCCCCCCCCAAAAAAAAAAAAACCAAAAATAAAACAAAACAAGAATCTTAAAGCTTCTAGAATCTTTGGAATCATTCTCCGTTCCCATTTCTCCATTATTTCACAGATAAGGAAAACTGGTTTATCCCAAATTCACACAGTCAGTTATTTGCAGGGCCAAGGAGAAAGCTCAATTCTCTGGTATCATTCTATCACACAACCCTTATCTGAAATAAGTGTTCAAAAAATACCAACTCAATTCCTGGTATCCCATATAGTCCCCTGAGCCAGGAGCGATTTCTGAGCACAGAGCCAGGAGTAACCTCTGAGTTCCACCAGGTGTGCACCCCACAAAACAAACAATAAAACAAACAACAAAAACAAATTTGGGGCTGGAATGACAGTCCAGCAGGTAGGTCATTTGCCTTTCACGCAGCAGGCTGGGGTTTTATTCCTTTTATTCCATATGATCCTCAGAGCCTGCCAGGAGTGATTTCTGAACGGAAAGCCAAGAGTATCTCCTGAGTGCTGCTGGGTGTAGTCCAGAAACCAAAAGGCCCCCAAAAGAAAAAAAAAAAGCAAAAGTCACTTACAGGCCAGTCCACACTCAAATTAAAAGCTTCATTGGAAACATTAAAAAAAGACACACCGATTTACTCCATGACTTTAGCAAAATTCCTATATACTTTTACAAGGAATGTTTTTGTATTTTCCTAACAAAAATCGACGCATGCAGCAGTCCTGGGGAACAACAGGACACATGGCAATGAAAACATTTCCTTTCCTGCACTGGATCATTTTATTCAACTGTAATCCTCTCTTGCAGGGTCCTTGGCCCTTCTGGGAGAAGGAAGAAGGAAGCAAATCCTTGCAGGTGGAAGCCACAAATAGTCCTTTCCTGTATGAACAGACAATAGATGCTCAAATGAAATGGGATGGTGGGGTGTTTACCGAGCTTAAAAAAAAATAGAATTAGTCACAAAGGGTGACAGCAAGTGGCCCCTGCATTCTGCTGTCCCTGAACTGTTTCTTGTTTAGCTCTGGACCCTGGGGTGTTAGAGACACTGCCCTCCAGTCCCTTTACAGACTTCTGTGCAGAAGGTGCCCCTGAGGGCAGAGAAAGGTTTGAACACTGCAGACTTGCAGGACGAGCAAAAAGCATCAGGCCTGAGAAAGGAGCTACAACTGACGCTAACCTTGGCTAATAGGGGTTACCCTAGGCCCATTACACCCTTCTGCTGAAGCTGGCATGGCTTCCCCTTTCCAGGCCACAAGGACACCTCCCATCAACATGGGGTGCTCATCAGGATCCAGTGTGACTCTTGGGCATTCAGGATGCAGCTACTCTACCTCCCCAACCTCCCTGAACGCCCCTCTCTGTCCCATTAGGCCTGGATTTGTCCCCCCCAGTACAAGCAGATCAACCCTCAGTCTGCTAAAGAGCCAGAGACACGCCCTGCTGGAGCCAGGAACTAGAAAGCCGCGGAACCAAAATACAAGGGAGCGGCGCGCGTCGGAAGGCCTTTACGGCAGAACACAGGCCCGGGTTGGCGGCGGCGACGGCGGCATGGAGGCCCTGCGGGTGCTGGAGCTGTACAGCGGCATCGGGGGCATGCACCAGGCACTGAGAGGTCAGCGCTTGGCGGACCTCTCCCCCTCTAGTTGCTCAAGCAGCGCTGGGTAGAACTGGGGACCCCGGCGAGGGCCTGGGACCCGGAGGCGTGGCGGTGGGAACGCCTGTTGTCTTGGAAACCTCTTAAGCGGCGCTGCGGGGAATAATGAGGGGTGGGCACCCGGTTGTCTTGGAAACCGCGCCAGCATTTCTGAGGTGGGCGGGGCTAAAGAAGGCGACCAATGAAGGACGGAGATTCGGTGGGCAGGGATTCCTTGTTGTCTGGGAAACCGCTCTAGAAAGGGGCGGGGCTAAGATGAGCGACCTTTGAGAGGCGGAATCAAGGTGGGCGGGGCT
>PVKC010025608.1:0-16424 GCA_004027635.1 Crocidura indochinensis
AGATTAAGAGGAGTCCACAGACTACAATTTCAGGGTAATTTTGTGATTGGAAAAAAAAAAGGAATTTTGCGTTGTTATTGTGGTTGTTTTCCATGGAGTCAGAGAAAGAAAATTATAACAAAACCTGTACACAGTCTTTCTTAAACAACTCATGGTTATTTAATTATTCATTAACTCAACTTTTGCTCTTGAAATCAATGTGCAAACATTTCTTTTTGGGAAGAAACTCAAGTATCAAGCTCAGGGTCTCATCCATGGTAGGAAGGGACACTTTGACACATTCCTACCCCTTAGCCCTTCTGCTCTAAGATGGATGCTTGAACTGGCAAGTATGCAAACTCTTTTTTTTTTCTTCTTTTTGGTTTTTGAGCCACACCCGGTGATGCTCAGGGGTTACTCCTGGCTATGCGCTCAGACATTGCTCCTGGTTTGGGGGACCATATGGGACTCCAGGGGGGATCAAACCACAGTCCATCCTAGGTTAACACGTGCAAGACAAATGCCCTACCGCCTGCTCCACCACTTCTGCAAACTCTTTTTCAAAAGTAAAGGGAACATACTGAAGCATAAGGAAACACACGAAACTCACAAATCTTCAGAAACAGTAGAGGCAAATGCAGAATAGGAACTGTGGATGCAAATTAACAAAATAATTTGTTTTGTTGTTCTAGAGCCAAACTCAGCAGTGCTCAGGAGTTACTCCTGACTCTGATTTCAGTGACTAGTCCTGGTATGCTCAGGGGAACCATATGAGGTGCCAAAATTCAAACCCTGGCTGGTTGCATGCAAGCCAAACACTCTTCCTGCTGTACTATTGCTCCAGACACAATAATTTCAGTCTTAACTATAATAATCTTCTGTTCTTGAGAGTTTTTCATATAATTTCAACTTTCATATGAACATAGAAAAAAGACAAACTGCAAGTATGACTAAAATGTCAATAGTGACTCATTCTGGGATTTGAGAAGTGAGTCACTATTTCTCTTCCCTTTCTATTTATCTCCTAGAAAAGGCTGAAAGGGATGTATTAATCTCTTGGCACCAATAAGCTGAAATTCACTAGTACTTCTGGGACTTATCACATCATGAATTCCAGAACTGTAAGGAAGCACAAAGAACTTTCTAAGACTTTTCACAACTCTTTATATCTAATAATGAAATGCAATATTTCTGTACCATGCCCAGCATACTCAGAACTATACGCCCAGCTGATATTCCTCCCCCCCTTTTTTTTCCTTTAAGCCATGTGTAGCAAGTCTACTGCAGTCTGTGCTTGCTAGATTGATGACATGTCACAGTTGACAGCACTCTTCAAATCAGCCCCCTGACCCCACTGGCCAAACCATGTATCTGGTCAGGGCTTCTAAATTAGGTGAGTAGGACAGTTTCATCTCTTTAGGTGACCCACTCTCTCTAGCCTTTTCATAATTTCCTCTCTGGATGGGAAGTCAAGTAAGACTGGCTGCAGAAAAAGTAGCATTAAGCAAATGAGGATCACAGAGGGAGGTGATAATAACACAAGTCCTGCCAGTCTTTTAAACCGCAATTTCCAGGTTTTCTTCCTGTTTGAGTAAATCTTAAGATTCAGTACTGACTAAGATACTTTAAGGGTACTCTGCCTGGTTCCTGTTCCTTAGTAATATAATTAATAAAGGGAATTGACACTGTGGTGGCCATGGTCTTAAAATAGTATATGCTTAAATCTAAACTATAAATAACTTTGTAAACCATGTTCTTTAACTAAATAAAACTTTTTGTAAAAAGAAATATCATTCTAATATTTACAAGCATGTTTGGTGGCCCTCTGAGTTCTTGGTCTGAGTAATAAAAGATAATTCATACAACAGAATTCAAAAGAGGACCCAAAGTTTATCACACTCCAGATTTCTTAGAAAAGTTTTTGTTTTTGTTTTTGCTTTTGTTTTTGGGCCAGACTAGTGATGCTCATGGGGTTACTCCTGGCTAGGCACTCAGAAATTGCTCCTGGCCTGGGATGCTGAGGAATTGAGCACAGTCTATTCGTCCTAGGCTAGCACCTGCAAGGCAAATGCCCCACAACTTGCACCACTGCTCTGGCCCCTTTTAGAAAAAAAAATGTTTGATATGGAACGCTTCATGAATTTGCATGTCATCCTTGCACAGAGGCCATGCTAATCTCTGTTTCGTTCCAATTTTAGTATCTGTGCTGCCAAAGCTAGCACAAAAAATACAAAAGCCTGGATTTGATTCTTTAAACCAGATTTACAATAGGTTCTGAACTCGATTGGGAGAGTGACTGTTAGAAGTTACAGTGAAGTATCCTAATCATGTACATACATGTCCCATATTCACTCACCCCAACCCAGAGCCTCAATCTAGTAATGACAAACGTGTTGTTTATAATTCAACAGAGTTTAAGTATAAGAGTATAATTCAACAGAGGCTAAGAGATGCTCTGTACTCCACCCCCCCTCCAGGGGCAAGGCAGGAATCATCATCATTCCCCAGGAGAGCAAGCAGAATTGAGGTGATGAGGTGACCTTGATTAGCAAGGCTAGGCAGGCTACTCAGCTAGTTAGTGAACAGAACCATGCATCATTTCCACCACTTTTAAACTCCTATGTTAAAGTCATTCTATGGGGAACCACCCAAATAAACATGCTTGCTGACCATGTGAGACCTCACAAGCCGCTCCTACCTGAAAGATCCAAAAAAAAATATCATGGATCCTTTTTCAGTCCGTAGCTCTCCACACTTCTTGACCCCCATATCACAGCATTTTCACTGAGACCACATCTTCCTTTATTCCTTCATATATTCCAAGTCTGATATTTTTGAAATAACTTCCTCTGTGGACAGCAAAGCTGGGCTCCCATCAGAAATTGTGCTGATTGGTACATGTCTTTATAGAAAATCAAAAGCCACACAAAATGATCATGGCTTTCACAACCCTTTCCCATAACTATAACTAAATGGAGAGTTTCTAATTATAGGTTGAATTGTGTCAGCTCAATATCAGCTTCAGAGTCCATCAAACTCATCTGATGAGCTTGCTAAGATATGAATACTTGGTCCCACTTCTAGACTTTATTTTTTGCTTGTTGGTTTGGTTTTGGTTTTGGTACCACAATTGTCTGTAATCAGGGCTTAATTCTGATTTTGTGCTTAGTAGTCACTCCAGATGGTACTCAAGAAATCATATATAGTACCAGGGCTGGAACCAATGGCATGTGAGGAAATGGTACCCGTTGTACCATTTCTCCAAACCTAGAGTTTTATTTTTATAGATTTGGTATGGAGTCTAAAAGTGTACATGTCTAGCAAGTTCCTAGCTGGCACAAGTTGAATAATAAATTCCAAAAGATTGATCTTTGATACCTGTAAATGTTACCAAATATGGCAAATGGGACTTGTCATTTATCTGAAGGCCCTTCAGTTGGGGAGATTACTCAGCTGCTCATAAATGTCATCTCAAGGTTCTTTATGAAAGTCAAGCAGAGGAAAATTAGGCAAAAGAACAAAACGTAATGTAGCAATGAAAAATTGGAAGAGGCGAGAAGTGTTCCAAGTGTGTTTTTTTCGATCACTAAGCCTGCGATATTTTATAGTAAATGTTTTAAAAAATAATAGCAGATGATTATGCTTTTGCTAGTTGGGGTCCTCACTCTAAGAACCAATGAATTCCACTGATCTTGAGTGCCTTTGTATTTTTGTTGTTGTTGTTTTATTTTATTTAAACACTGTGATCACAAACATGACTATAGTTGGGTTTTAAGTCAAAAAAAGAACACTCCTCTTCACCAGTGCAACAATCCCACCACCAATGCACCCTATATCCCTCCACCCACACCCCATGCCTGTATTTGAGACAGGCATTCTACTTCTCTCACTCATTAACATTGTCATGGTATTTGTTAGTGTTCTAACTGCACTCACTCCTCATTGAGATGAGCTTCATGTCGTTTGCCAGTCCTTCCAGTCCTCATCTCTGGGCATCATTACAATAATGTCTTTTATTCTTACTAAAACCCATAGATAAATGAGACTATTCTGTATGTGTTTCTCTCTCCCTCTGACTTATTTCACTCAGCATAATAGCTTTCATGTTCATCCATGTTTAGAAAAATTTCATGACTCCATCACTTCTGACAGCTGCATAATATTCCATTGTGTATATGTACCATAGTTTCTTTAGTTATTCATCTGTTGAAGAGCATTTTGGTTGCTTCTAGACTCTGGCTATTGTAAATAGTGCTGCAATGAATATAGGCATAAGGAAAGGATTTTTGTGTTTTATTTTTATGTTCCTACAGTATACCCCTAGTAGTGATATAGTTAGATCATATGGGAGCTCAATTTCCAGGTTTTTGAGGACTGTCCATATTGTTTTCCATAAGTGTTGGACTAGACAGCATTCCCACCAGCAGTGAATGAGGAGAGTTCCTTTCTCCCCACATCCCCACCATCACTTATTGTTCTTGATCTTTGTTATGTGTGCCATTCTCTTTCGCATGAGATCATTTCTCATTGTTGGCTTGATTTGCATCTTTCTGATAATTAGTGACGTGGAGCATTTTTCATGTGCGTTTTGGCCATTTTTATTTCTTCTTTGGTCTGAGTATCTTTGAATGCTACTTTGATGGAATAGGGATCTTGAAGATGTGGTAACAATTCAGGAATCTCTAGTCACTGCTCCCATTTCTATAACTGGAGAACACTATCACACATCTCAGAACACCTTCTAAAACATTAATAAGATAATGTGTTTAATTTCTGTCTGGATCATAGAAAGTGCTCAACCAAACAGCTGCTATTATTGCTTCCGTGAAGTGAAAATGCTGTAAAAGTAGCTAAATATGCATGCCTCACTTTGGTTAGCATAAGCCACCATGATAAAGTGTATTTATTAGTACACATTAGAAGTGCCTCCCTATGAAATCTGCTTCTGTCATACATAAAAGATTGGGAGTAATAAGCAAAAGCAGCAGGAAGTGAAAAATCACGTCCTCTATCTATTCCATCTCACATTAACCCACACCCAATATACCCTGAACTTACTAAATGACTTTAAAATCTACTCTTTTCTATAACTACATATACAAACATATTACATGTACATTTTATTACATATATATGTAATGTATTATGTATATTATGTATACACATACACTTATATATATACATCATGTACATTATGTATGCATATATGTATACATTACATATAAATGTATTATATACATATACATAAAACATATTATTATGCAATAATACTGAAAAAATGAGATCCAAATTACAATCACCAAACTTAAAAATGTACCCATCAAGGTGGCAGGTTAGGATGTGGGAGGGAACGTGAGAACCTGATGGAGGAAAGTTGATACTGGTGGTGTGATTGGAGCTAAAACATTTTATGTCTAAAACTGAGCTTATCAATTACTTGTAAATTATGGTTCTTTAATTAAATATTTTAATAAGTTTAGAATATTTTAATTTTAAAATTTAGTTAAATCCATTCTTGTTTCTGCCTCTGCATAGATAGTGTCATCTGTCAAAAAGCCTCTCTGAAGACTTCACTATCTCTATCTTCAACACAGCCATTCTATACTGAATTTTTCCAGTGAAGGACCCTCCTCATTTTGGCCTGAGATGATAGACTATACTCCCAGCCAGTCCTATTCAGGAACAAATGAGAACACACAACCTAGGAATTACCCAACCAGAACAAAAAATTTCACTAACAGAGAAGGTCATAGAAATATTACAGTGGGTAAGGCAATTTCTGTCTGGATCATAGAAAGTGCTCAACCAAACAGCTGCTATTATTGCTTCTGTGAAATGAAAATGCTGTAAATGCCTCACTCTGGTTAGCATAAGGTTTGCACATGGGTGACCGGGGTTAGAACCCCATCCCCATTTATGGTCCTCTGAAAACTGACAGAAGTAACCCCAGAACAGAGAGTTAGGAATAATCTCTGAATATTGCTCAGACATTGCAGCCATTCTGAAGTGCTATGGCCAAACTATGTGTTTAAGGTACAACTATTCTGAATCCCCTATAGCAACAAAACCTATGTTCCTTCTAACTCAAAAAAGTAACAGCTTCTAAAAGTATATGCAAAAGAAAAGTGTGAAATATATTTTAAGAGAATTTCCCGAAGTCACTACTTCTGGAGGGAAGCACTCATTGAACTAGAGTATTAGAGTGGTATTTGTTTAATGACTCACAGAGTGTTCAGTTAATCATTACATCTCCTGAGATAGGAAGAAAAGGCAATTCCACAGTCTAAATCAACTAAAACCACCCAAATGCATTCAGTGACATTTATAATGTTTTCTTCTAACAAATCTTCTGAACCATGTAGTTAGAAAACTATGGCAGGATAATTCATGGGCAAAGCTCTGGAATATCTGGGCTAGAGATTCAGGCCTGGTATTGGCCACAAGACTGACTGGACCTCACTTACAACTTTAATTACACCCAGGATATTCTAAAGGGCCATGGGTGAAAACTGAGTAAGTGGAGGGACCACATCACAAGACTAAGGGTTCAACCAGTAGAAGGAGGCACAGGAGGATATGAGGGCCACAGTCAGGAAAAGTTTGGAAAGCACTGCTCTCCACTGAAGCTAAGAGAAAAAGAAGAGATCCGAGACCAAAACTATACAACAAAGCAAGAGATGGCCCCCAAAATGGCAATTACAAGGAGTAAGAAAATAAATATAAAATATTGAGAACTTGAACACAAAGAAATTAGTCCCATTAAATCTGCAAGCCAGTACTTATATAGGCATTGCCTCCAGTTAGTACACAACCCTCCCCAAGCATAAGGTCAATCTATGTTTAATGGGAATACAGGGTGACAGAAGATACTTAGAAGAGTTGAATGTGGGAAGAAATCTATCATCCCATCTCTTGTTCACTGATAGCAGCAATGTAGAACCCAAATTCAAGCCTTTAGTTAGCCAATCTTCACTTTATTATTTACTGAATTTTTAAAGCATTTTTTGATTTTTCTTTATTAATTTAGAGAAAAAAATAAGCTGAGGGCTAAGAGGCAGTTCAGTGCTTAGGCCTGCAGTTTTGTATGCATAGGATTCCAAGCTCCACTTCTGCACCCCATTATCCCTATCAGCATCATTGAGTATAATTTGGAAGCCACCAGCACCACCAGTTCCAAGTAGCAGGAGAACTACCGTATTGCTGGACCCATGTATTGCCCAGTGTCCCTCATAACTCCCAAGTATTATTTATTTGGGAGACCCAACAAAGAGTGGGAGCCTTCTGATATCATTTCTCTTTCACACTATAATATGAGGTCACAATTATAAGTACACAATTATCTTAAACAAATGAGCAATTCCCCTAAAACTGAACCCCAAAATAACCTACAAAGGGGTTCATATGTACACATAATTTTTCTTTCCAAGACAGGATATATCCATGTCTTTTTATACTTAGACTGAAAAGTCGAACATATGTCACCACTATTCCTTCACTCTAGTTACAGACTTGATACGGCATTTCCTATCTCTGAGATGAGGAGATACACAATTTCTAGATTGTGCCACATGAATGAGGCCATCACTGAAAAGTTGATTGTTGATAACAAGTGAACTTTAAAAAATATATATGTATTTTATTTTGTTATATTATTTTATTATTACATTAAAGTTTGGGTTAGATTAGTGCCAAAGTATACCAAGTAAGAACTGGTATTGATGTACAAAATAGCATCACTTCTGGGCCTTTGGCTAAGATCAAGTGCAAAGTAACTGCACCACACCATCACCGAAATGCCCAGGACTCTCTACTATTATCCTTATAACCATTCTTCCCTCCCCCACCCATTCAGGACTGTCATTTTGCATGAATATCATCTTTTCCCTCATTTAGCTCCTATATTTTGCAGATAAGTGAGATCATCCGTTATCTGTTATTCCACCGTTACTTCTAGTCACACTTACTTCTAGTACACAGTACCTTTTAGTTCCATCCACACTGCAGAGAATTGCATGCTCTCATCTTTCCTTAGTTTCTTAAAGTTGAACAGTATTCTACTTTGTGTATAAGAGTGTTACATACACATATTTAGTATAAATAAATATATATGCACAAGTCAATTTCTAACAAAATTCTTCACCCAGGATATAAATAAAGTAGTACATTATAGCTTCTAAAAAGAGTGGCACCAATATCTTTCTCATCCTGCACATGCATGTCATACTATACTCTCTAATTTTTTTTTGTTTTGAGGCCACACTCAGTGGTGCTCAGGGATTACTCCTAATTCTGTATTCAGAAATAGCTCCTGGCAGGTTCAGAGACCATATAGGATGTTGGGGATTGAACCTGAGTCCAGCCCGGTTAGGCCACGTGCCCTATAGTTGTGCTATCACTTCGACCCCATATATTCTCTTTCTTTGGACCTGGAGAGATTTCCCCATTACTCAAGAGAATGCAGGAAAGATGCAGCACGATCGAAGTTAAGTAAAACTGCTCAACACACTTCTTTCTAGACAGGCATGCCTTCAAAACTTTTAGTATGTATGGAAACTTCCAGAAACCCTTCAGCCAGCAAATGGGAGAGATGATCTAGAGACAGACTACAGTGGTCAGAGAATAATGTACAAGGAGCCCATCTATTCCAGGCCCACCAATATGAATGAAGGAGCATCAGAAAGCGAGACTCAAGATCATTAGCTGACACGGTTCCCTCTCCCAACATTTATCACCTCTATCACAGGTTTAGAATATCCTATCAGAGTTTAATTTCACAACTCAACCTTGGAGTAGAATAAAATGCATTTTGTTTGATGAGTTTTATTTTTTGCTTTAAGATCTCGAAATTTCACAACTGCTTATTCAAGGGAACTGAAGAGACCAAGAGCATCTCAAACCAGAATTGGGCAACTCCCACTGCTGGCTTTAAATGATCTTCCCAGGTTTCCCAAGGGCAAACAGGATGGGTGGGGCAGGGAGAGCTGGGTCTTCCCACACCCTTCGAGGGCTCTTCCCCTTACCTCCTCCTTTCTCTGCCTAGAGCCCCACATATATGCAGCCCTCTGAAAACCAAGGCTCCCTTACTACTGCAGAACTCGGGATTGCTGCCATTCTGCTAGAGTTGCTAGATCCAAAAGTTGTGGGTAACAGCAGTCAATGACAGAGAAAAAGAAGAAAGCAGTGTATTGATGAGCTGAGGCAAGAGCCAGGTAGAAAGGAAAAAGGCATGTAGCTGGAGCCTGGAGCTTCGATTTCAGAAAATCAGAGACCTTTTAACTAAGTTAGACTGGAATTTGAGTGCCATGCTGTTACTCATCCACTTGTAACTGGAAACCTTTGCATAGGAGCCAATTATTTGACATTCAAGTCCTCAAATTTAAAGGACTTTGAAACCAACACCAAGTAAATGCTTACATTGACAAAATGGTTGCTGAAATTCTGACCCAATCTTTCAAGCACCTTTCTCCAAATAAGATTATGCATTACTACACAAATTCAGTAGCTGAGCCTTGTCTAAATCCCTGTTCTTGATTTTTCCAACTCTTGCCTCTGCTGATGGCTTCTATTCCATTGTTAAATAGAAAGCTGCCTCAAGGTGAGTGGGACCATACACTCCTCTCTCCACCATCAGTTTCTTGACTTTCAAGAAATGCTAACTGTGAGAATATAGACTGCCACTAGACTCAGATTCTCCATGGCTGCAAGTCCTGCTGCATCGGAGACTCCTCCCTTGCTAAAGTGTAGCTAATTCAGTAGATGAAAAGATTCTAAACTGGTTCTTAAAGCCTGTACACCTCCTGATACGAGCCAAGGAAGTCCTTGATTTGCTCATGCTCTAATCTTGTAAGTCTCTAGATTCTGCCACAACTACGGTCATTCCTCACTCAATGTCTTGGAAACTGACTTTAAGCAAAAGGACATACAACACCAGAAATTTCATAATAAGCTGAATGACAAAAATTAAGTTCCAACAGGTATTTCCAGTCACAAGAGCATTACTTGAACCAACCCTGGTGAAACCAATGCTCTTCCATCACAGTGTGCAAAAAGACACACACATGTACACATACAAACTCCCATACACATTGAGACAAGGTCAATGGAAACACACGGATCCTCCTGTAAACATATATGAGAGCCAGAGGAAACCTTTGTACCTAGCAAAGACACACATAGGCATAGAAAGAACATACAAATTTCACACAGTGGCCCGTGTCAGAAATTATTTTATTTCCCACAGACATTGTAAAGTAAATTGAACAGTATCTACTGTATTTCTATATTCCCAAACTATTTTTGATTCAGCCTCAAATACCCAAGGAACAGAGCACCTTCACTCATATCTGGCAACTTTCTCTTTAGCTTGAATCTGAGTAAACATAAACTTCCCTGTGTTAAAGCCCCAAACTAACTCTTCTCATTGTGACAGGAAGTCAACACTTCCCAATTTTATCCTGTAGCCCCTAGTAAGTGGCTGCTCACTGTTCCTTACTGATACTATGTCCACACTCCCCTAAAAATACTCCTCTGTGACATATCACAGATTGAAAAAACAAATAACATGGAGTTTCTCCCTTATACTGCCTGCCCATATCCCAGGTCCCTGCAGAGACAACATGGCAGTGTGGGAAGAACACTGAAACTAGGGCCTGTGAGCATGAGTCAAACACCACCCCCATCCTCACACAAGTTTGATGAGACAAATAAGTATCTGACTCAGGTCTCAGGGGCTGTCTGATGGCAAATGACCCAACCTCATCTATGCAATAGGGAAAGAAAAGAAGCCACCTTAAAGAAATCTTGTGAGGATTAATAAAGCTCATATAAAATTTTTAGAACCTCAGTTGGCATGGGACATGCATAATATGTGTATTTACTAATTAGGATGATAATGATTCTCTTTATATGTCAAATGCACTTCATCTTCCATCACCCTTTACAAACTTCTTCAAAGGGCAAAACTGAATTATAGTTTGAAAAGTAACCTACAAATTATGAAAGTTCAAAAGAAAATTATTAGTTGCTGCGACTTTTTTTTAAAAAAAAGTTCCCCTAAATTAGGTGTTACTCCTCATCACAATATAATTCTATCACAGAACAGAGTAGCAGATCCCAGGTAGGAAGCAACAAAATGTAGTCATATAGTTTGTGGATGTCTGCACTTTAGAAATCTCTACAGCAATATATTATAAACTACTCACCTCTGTTTGGGTTTGTCCAGAAACCATATAATACACATACAAAAATACATTTATAAGTTCCCTCCATCCTCAGAAGGGTAGACCTTACTACCCTCCTATATTCTCCAAGTTCACAAATATGAATTTCAAGATTCAGGACTCTGGGCAGATTATCTTCATCCTCTTCAACCATAGTCATTCAAATCCTGTCATATCCCTGCCGTATGCCAGTGATCCTACTCTTCCATTTTTGCCCAGTTTCATCATTCCTGGCATAATCAATGTGTGGTCCTCCCATAGGCCTGGTTCCCTTTGAGCACCCAAATGCCAGCATGGGTCAATTTTCCAACATGTTAGTTTAATTATATCATTTCCTTACTTAAAGGTCTTTCAAAGTTCAACATCCTCACACTCTAAACTTTTGGTTCATTAATCAAGAGATCAAAAATTTGATGATCAGAGTCCACTCCATTGGAACTGTGCACACTGTCTAAATTTCACCTACCCAAGGTTAGGTAGTACAAGAAACTTGCTGGAGCAATAGCACAGTGAGTAGGGCATTTGCTTTGCATGCGGCAGACCAAGGTTCAATCACTGGCATCCCAAATGGTCACCAGAACATCCAGGAGTGAATTTTGAGCATAGAGTAAACCCTGAGCACTGCTGGGTATGGTCCAAAAGCCAAAACAAATAAACAAATAAATAAAATAAAGAAATAAAAAAGAAACCCATAGCATTCCTTTACTAACTGGGAATGTTTAATAGAAGCTCTGATACTCAAGATAAATGGATTTCATAAAATAGATTTCTTTTACATAAACTCTGCAAGCACCGGCTTGTTTGCCTATAATTTTCCTTCATTTTTACCTACTCATCACCTTGTATCTGAGCCTCAATTTCTGTATGAATATCTAGTTCTAGGAATTTCTATGACTATTCAGCAAGTCCTTGAATCACATCATCTGTTCAACATAATTTTGTTATAAAGTAGATGAAGAGAAAACTACAGTGCTAAGCTAGAACAAGGCTAATGTAGTCATGCTTCATATGAATAATTCCCACAAAGCATGCACTCCACCATCACACCCCCACAAATGACCTTGATGGCCTTTACAATAAAGTTATGTTCTTTGAGCACTTTTATTTTGTTTTATTTTATTTACAGTCACAGTTCCCAAGACTTTAAAAATAAAATTGAAGGTTTACTATCTCTTACATTTGCCTCCCCTTCCCTGTCTCCTAGCCTAAGTTCTTAAACATCTTATACTCATCCATGAATCCCTAAGACTATAACTTTGAAAGAATGTATTAATTTATTTGCCTTCATTGTTGTATTCCTAAGATCTAAGGCAGAGATAAGAAAATGAGCCAAACCACCCCCAAAAAACAAAAAAACAAAAAACAAGTCTATTCTAAACTAGCAGTTTGTCTTAAATTGTGTGATAGATGCAACAATGTCTCCCAGAGAAGTGCATAACCTAATCCCCAAAGCCTTTGAAATGTTATCCTAATGGCAAAAAGCCTTTGTAGGTGTAGTTAAGGAACTTGGGGTAAGTGTCCTAGATATTCCAGTGGGCTCCATCACAAGCACCTACAAAATAAAGGCAAGTCTGAGAAAGTGATGGTCAGTGTAAGTAGATGTTGGTGGGATTATTGATTGGATGACGTTTCAAACCTAGAATATGGACCATCAGTAGAACCTATAAAAAAGAAGAAAAGAGATTCCCCAGAACTACCAAAAAGAACATAATCCTGTCAACAACTTGAGTTCAGCCCATGGATTTGATTTTGTACTACTCCAATCTTCAAAGAACTGTAAAATTAAAACCCAATTTTAGTTTTAAGTCACTATGCTTGCAAGACAATAATAATTAATATAAATGACTAGATATAATTATGTTTCTATATATCCTCAATATAGAACCACTTAGAATTTTAAAACTATTTCATAAGCATCCATCAGTAAAGGTCCGATGAAAAATATTGAGTACCAACATTCAGCAAAGCACTTAGCATCCATCAGTAAGGGAAGATTTGTTATTCCTCTTTTGTTTATTTATATGCACAGAAACATCCTTTTATCCAGAATATAAATAATTCCATATGTGGGGTTGTTTCCTGCTCATAAATTATATCAGGTGATACCCTCCACTCTCTAATCATCATTTGATGGTAGAAAATAGGATTGTGATGTCTGGAAGCAGCACAGGTTGTGGTGTAGTAGGTGCTAATTCAGCAGTTCCAGACTTCATACTCAGTGATGTGGGGCAGAGCTGGGGCTTGAACTTGAGGCTTTATGCATACAAGACAGGTTCTCTACCACAGAGATACATCCTGGGCTTTAACTTGACTTTCTCAGTTCATATATTATAACACAAGTTCGACCAATTTAACACAAAGCATCTCCTCCTTGTCCCTGAGGACAAGGTTCAACATTAGCTTTTCCTTTCTCAGTGCTAATTGTATTTATATTAGCTTAGATAAACAAGGTACAAGTATAACATTTATTGTCAAAAAAGAAAAATAAAATGTACTACCACTTGAGACTCATTCTCACAAGTTTCAAGTAGAGATTTCAATCTGTTTACAATTATATAAATTATACAAAGAAAGTTTAATATTAGTAAAATTCATTGACACATTCACAATCAACTCACTACCCCTGTGGCAATAAAATAACTAACCAATAAAATAAATGTAAACAATGCACACAGTCATTTAAAAAAGTATCATATCTGCATTTAAACTTTAGCTGTTTGTTTCACCTGAGAGTTCCCACACCTGCTCTTATTTCCAGATTTTTCCCATGTGTCTGGCTGTCTAATTACTAAACTCACTGAGAGATATTGACAAAATAACACACAGGAACAACAGTAAGATATATAACACTGATTTCTCAAGGGACCAATATGCACAGTTCATAATGGGAAGGATATGAATAATTCAGATATTTCCTGTCTGGAAAAAATACTTTTAGCTATTTAAGCCAAAATCATATTGAATTAATTAAAGAAGATGAATAAGAAAGAAAGTGGATTCTATTCCTTAGCTTCACAATTTAGAGTTACAAATTTCATCTAGGGCTCACAATAGGACATCCTCCAAGTCAAAAAGCAATACTGCTCATTGCGTATGTTTTTGCAAATTACTATTATCCTCTTAATGCTCTTTTCTCCCTTTTTCTTCTCTCTCAATTCAATCTAGATTGCTATTATATCATAAAGTCCACACTGTCAGTTTCCTTTCAGGAGAGGAACCTCTATGCACAAGACATGGAGGATGATACTACATAGGGTAGTTTCTTCACATGGTGCTCACTTCCATATTGCTTAGTACTCTAGACTGAAAATTAGGTTTATCCTAAATTGTTCCATGAACAAACTAACCCCGAAAGCTTCATTTAGCAAAGTTCACTCCCGCCATTGATGAAGTGCTTAGAAATTGGAAAACCTTTGCCCTCTGATGTGCCGGCCCATTTTTTTTAACTTGTTTTTTATTTTTATTTTATTTTATATCTATTTTTACTTATTTTATTTATTTATGATTTATTTTAAGAGCTCTGACAGATATTATAATGGCCAGGCATCCAACTACAACCTATGAATAAATCTCTAATGTCTGTTTCTAAGTGGGTATGAGGGGGTATGCAGTAGACTTCTCTATGTTTGCCTAATCTGTATTGTAAATAATCCATGCCTATATTGTATATAGCCCCTGAAATACATTATCCCTCTCCACACCGTTGACCACCTTACAAAACTCCTTCTATCCTCTCACCCCCTTGATTCTGATCTGCTATTTCTCCCAATTTAATCCTCTTTACCCTGAGTATTTAACTCCTGAGGAACTGAGACCAACCCCTTGCCTCAGAAAGCAGCCACAAGACACCCTCTCAGCCCCACCCCCGCCCATCTCTAGCTCCTGCAAGAAACTGCAGCCACCACTCCTGCTGACTCATTCTATGTGGCCCTTTCTCTCCCACCTCCTCTCAATGTAGATTGTTGATTGCTACCGGATGCGACTGCAGTGGGATCCCAGCTCAACAACACTACCTGATTGATTCCTTACTGCTGCAAACCATTTCTCAGACTCTATAAGACAACAGTGCAGGACAAAAATGTGCACTGGCTCTTATTCCCCCCACCACCAGACAATCTCAAAAGACTTAATGGGGATATCTATATTTCCTTTATATGTTTATTTCCTTAATAGTTATAACTCTTGGGGCTGGAGAGATAGCATGGAAGTAAGGCATTCGCCATGCATGCATAAGGTCAGTGGTTTGAATCCCGACATCCCATATGGTCCCCTCAGCCTGCCAGGAGTGATTTCTGAGCATAGAGCCAGGAGTAACCCCTGAGCACTGCCGGGTGTGACCCAAAAACCAAAAAAAAAAAAAAGTTATAACTCTTAGTGTGTTTATTTTCAAATTTAGAGGAGGCTCCTCCAACACCCCCCCACCTTTTTTTTTTCTTGTTTTGGTTCTCTTAGTAAGAAATTCTAGTAGAAAAGTCTTGCTTGGGATAAGAGCTCAGGGCACGGAGATTAAATAGTTGCCATTTTTACCCTCACATACACCAATAATATAATATGGCATCGTTCCTTTTTGCATGGGCACACTAAAATGTGAAAACCTTATGTATAGAAACAAGTTCTTAACTAATAGGGATAAGAACCCATTAATTTAATAACACAGGGGAACCTTCCACCCTGAACATTTGACTTAGACTTCATTGGACATTAATCATCCAACCCAGAATCCTGAATCCCAACCTTACAACTGGCACCGTTCCCTGTACCAGCACCAGAAATCAAACTCTTCCCAGGGGGAGTCCCTAATACTGCTTTGACACCACCTTGCACCAGGTAGGTCCATAAAACACCTGACAATGAAGGAACAGCAATAACTTGATATAAGGGCAGGTTGCCCTACCTCATCACATACAGTAAGATGAAATCACAGGACCCTCTGTCTTGGGATCGTGCAAAAACCAAAATCACTAATTACAGAAGACTGACTAAAGCAACTATGACAAAGCAAAACTCTTCCTAGGACCATAAAGAGACTTTATCCTAGATGTCATCCTAGAATCTATGCAAAAAGCAAGATCTCTAATTATAGAGGGCTGACTTTGACAACCATGACTGAACAGAACATTTCCTGGTATCATAAATAAAGACTTTGGGGTCTGACAATGAACATGTCCAGAGCCTGTATGTAGTTGGTCTCAAGGACAGAGACACTGTGTATCTCTTAGGCCAAGG
>PVKC010025609.1:0-16422 GCA_004027635.1 Crocidura indochinensis
CTCTCTCTCTCTCTCTCTCTCTCTCTCTCTCTCTCTCTCCCTCCTTTTTTCCCTTTTAGACATTGTAGTTTGCAATGCTATTGATGAGGGGGCATCATGCATATTACTATATCCCCTTTCAACACTCAGTTCTAGTTCAGAATGATCATTTCTAACTATCATTGTCATAATGTTCTCTTCTCTGCCCTATCTTCACTCCACACTATTTGTAGCAAGCTTCCTATCGTGGACTGGTCCTCCTGACCCTCATCTCTATTGTCTCTGGATATTATTACTACACTATCACCAAAATTAGTGTGATCTGGGACCAGAACGTTGTCACAAGCAGTAGGGCATTTGCCTTTACCGCACTAGCCTAGGACGGACCGCGTTTTGATCCACCGGCATCTTATATGGACCCTCAAGCCAGCAGCGATTTCTGAGCACATAAGCAGGAGTAACCCCTGAGCGTCAGCAGGTGTGACCCAAACAGAAAAAATATGAGTACTATCTATTACAGTTCCTCTCCCTCTGGCTCATTTTGTTCAGCATAATACTCTCCATATCCATGTATAAGCAAATTTCATGACTTCATTTTCCTAACATGTGCACAATACTCCATTGTGTAGATGCGTCATAGTTTCTTTAACCATACATCTTTTCTCAGGCACTTAGGTTGTTTCCAGATTCTGGCTATTGTAAATAGTGCTGCAATGAGCATAGAAATTTAGAGAGCTATTCTGCATGGTGTTTTTAGGTTCCTAAAGTATATCCCTAGGAATGGTATTTTTTTGTGGGGGGGGCACACCCGTTTGATGCTCAGGGGTTACTCCTGGCTAAGTGCTCAGAAATCGCCCCTGGCTTGGGGGAACCAGATGGGACACCGGGGATCGAACCATGGTCCTTCCTTGGCTAGCGCTTGTAAGGCAGACACCTTACCTCTGGCGCCACCTCACGGCCCCCCTAGGAATGGTATTGCTGGATTATATGGAAGCTCGATTTCTAGTTCTTTGAGGAATATCCATATAATTTTTCAAAAGGGCTGGACAAGTCAACATTCCCACCAGCACTGAATGTGAGAAAGAGAAAGAGTACCTTTTTCCCTGCATCTGCACCAACACTGGGTTGTTCTTGCTCTGTGTGTCAGTCTCTGTGATATGTGATCAAATCTCATTGCTATTTTGATTTATATGTCTCTGATGATTAATGATGAGGAGCAAATTTTATGTGCCTCTTGGCCATTTGTATTTTTTTTTGAAAAAAATGTCTTTTCATTTCTTCTCATTTTGGGATAGAATTAGATAAGCTAAGCTCTACCAGTGCCTTGTGTATCATAGATATTAATCCCTTATCTGATGGGCATTGGGTAAAAGTTTCTTCTATTCTATAGGTAGTCTTCTTATCCTAGTTACCATTTCCTATAAGGTGCAGAAGCTTCCTAGTTTAATGTATTTCCATTTGTTTATATTTACTTCCACCTGTTAGCCACTGGTGTTGAAAGATGCTTTTAGTTTCATTGTCATGAAATGTTCTGCTTACATTTCTTCCATGTAGCATATGGTTCAGGTCTAATAGCAAGGTCTTTATTCATTTTGATATGACATTTATGCACAATATTACAGAGAGGCCTGAGTTAACGTTTTTGCAGATTTCCCAACACCATTTGTTGAAAGGCTTCATATTTCTTGTCCTTTTATCAAAGGTTAATTGCTCATATACCGGAGGGTCAGTCTCAGAATATTCAAGTCTATTCCATTGATCTTAGGATCTATCTTTATTTCAGTAGTATGATTTTTGTTTGTTTGTTTTTGGGCCACACCTGGTGAAGCTCAGGGTCATACTGCTGAATATGAGCTCAGAAATTGCTCTTGGTTTGGGGACGGCCATATGGGACGTCAGCCCAAAAAGCAAAAAAAAAAAAAAATAGCTTTGAAAGAAAGATTCTTTCTGTTTTGTTTTGTTTTAGTTTTGGACCACACCCTGTGATGCTCAGGGGTTACTTCTGGCTATGCGCTCAGAAATCACTTCTGGCTTGGGGGACCATATGGGACATTGGGGAATAGAACTGCGATCTGTCCTAGGTTAGTGCTTGCAAGGCAAACGCCCTCCCGCTCTTGCCACTGCCCCAGCCCCAAAAGAAAGATTCTTTTAATTCCCATCTTGAGAGATTTTATCATGAATGGGTGCTGAACCTTGTCAATGGTGCTTTACTGTGATCATATAATTTTTATATTTCCTTCTATTGACATGGTGTCTTATATTGATTAACTTGCCTATGTAAAACCATCTTTGCATCTTTGGGGAAAATACTGAGTCCTTTTTGATCCTGGTATATGATTTTCTTCATGATTGTTGTATTCCTTTTGTTAGGATTTTGTTGAGGTTCTGTTCATCTATCTTCATCAAAAATAGTTTTTTTTGGGGGGGGCACACCCGGTGACGCTCAGGGATTACTCCTGGCTATTCGCTCAGAAGTCGCTCCTGGCAGGCACGGGGGACCATATGGGGAACCGGGGGATCGAACCGCGGTCCGTCCTAGGTTAGCGCAGGCACCTTACCTCCAGCGCCACTGCCCGGCCCATCATCAAAAATAGTTTTTAAAAAAAGAATATCGGCCTATAATTATCTTTTTTGTGGTGTCTCTCTCTTCTTTTGGCATCAGGGTGATGTTAGCTCCATAGAAACTATTTGGGAGTGTTTCTGTTTCTTCAATTTCCTGTAAGAGCCTGAAAAGGATTGGTAGTAGGTCTTTTTTTTTTTTTTTTTTGGATTTTTGGGCCACACCCGGTGACGTTACTCCTGGCTATTCGCTCAGAAGTCGCTCCTGGCAGGCATGGGGGGACCTTATGGGGAACCGGGGGATCGAACCGCGGTCTGTCCTAGGTATGCACAAGGCAAGGCAGGAACCTTACCTCCAGCGCCAGCGCCACCGCCCAGTCCCCGGTAGTAGGTCTTTTTTAAAGGTTTAAAAGAGGGTTGAAACAATAGCACAGCAGATAGGGCGTTTTGCCTTGCAAGCAGCCAACCCAGATTCGAATCCCAGCATCCACATGATTTCCTGAGCCTGCCAGTTGCAATTTATGAGCACAGAGCCAAGAGTAACCCTTGAGCGCCTCTGGGTGTGCCCCTCAAACCAACAACCACCCCCCCCCAAAAAATGGTTTGAAAGCATTCACTAATGAATTCATCTGGGCCTTAGCTTTTGTTTCGAAGAAGTCTTTTGATTACTATTTCAGATTCCTCAACTGTGATAGGTCTATTCAGCTATTTCAGATCATCCTGGTTCAACCTAGGGATGTTGTAGGAGTCTTAAAATGTATTCATTACTTCCAGTTGTCTTGTTTTGTGGCATAAAGATACTCAAAGTAATCTCTGATTACCCTTTAATTTTTTGCATCTGTTGTTACACCCCTATTTCCTTTCTGATTTAGTTTATTGGAGGTCTATTTTTGGTGAGTTTTCCTAATGTTTATTGCTCTTATTTATTTTTTCACAGACCAACTCTTGCTTTCATTGATCTTTTGGATTGTATTTGGGAATCCAGTTAATTAATTTCTACTCTCAATTTTATTATTTCTTTCTGCCAGCCTGCTTTCTGCTCATTTTGTTGATTATTTTCCAATTTCTTAAGTTGTGACATTAAGTTACTGGTATAAGCACTCTCTTTGTCCAGATAAATGCTTGAAAAGATATCAAATTCCTTTGTGCTCTGTCACACAAATTTTGATAACTCATGCTTTCATTCTCATTTTTGATTTCCTGTTTGATTTCCTCTCAGACACACTGGTTTTTGGGTAGTGAGATGTTTAATTTCCAGGTGTTCAAGTTATTTTTATTTTCTGTTTGCCATTTAATTCTAATTTCAATGCCTTATGGTCCTAAATATGCATCATATTTATGAAAAAATAGTTGATATAATTTCTATCTCTTGATAAAGATACATTTGGTAGCATTGCAGTTGTTTTAAGTATTTTTCTGGCCTTTCATTGAATGCATAGATGGTGAGGACTATGATTTCTTCCTGATGTGCATATACTTTGAATATTAAGAAATTACTCTCTTTGTCTCTTATAACCTTTATGAATCTGAAGTTTATGGCTATTGATATTAGGTTTTTATATTTTTTATAAAAATATAAAAATATTTTATATTTTAATTTTATTGAAACCACTGTAATTTACAAAGTCCTTCTTATTTGGATATCAGATATACAATAAATAAGGGCCAATCCCATCACCAGTGTCCACCTCCTTCCACCAATGTTCCCCAAGTGCATCCCAAACCACTACCACCCTTCCCCCCTAGCCTTCCAGTATAACAGGCCCATATAAGTTTAGATTGTTGAAAATTGGGTCTGTCAATTCCATTGTTGTTTCCTTTGGCTTTGATAGTTAGTTCGGTCCTTTTTAAACAAGCCTTTTTAAGGGAGTTTTTTTTTTTTTTTTTTTGCTTGAAGTTTGCCTTCCAAACTTTGACTTTGAGTCTGTGTTTGCTCTATTTAAATATATTTCTCTTGGGGCTGGAGAGAGAGAATGAAGGTAAGGCATTTGCCTTGCATGCAGAAGGACAGTGGTTTGAATCACAGCATCCCATATTGTCCCCCGAGTCTACCAGGAGCGATTTCTGTGCCTAGGACTAGGAGTAACCCCTGAGCATTGCTGGGTGTGATCCGGAAAAAAAAAAAAACAAACAAACTTTAAATGCATTTCTTGCAGGCACCAGAATGTTGGGTTCAAGTTTCTGATCCATTTTGCCATCCATGTCTCCAAATTGAAGCATTAAATCTGTTGATGATGTTGAGAGAGATTATTGTTATGGAACTTTATGCCATCTTCTTGTAGAAGTTTGATATATTAGTGGTGTTTGTCTTGCCTTAAAGCAGACCTTGCAGTTATTCTTTTAAGGTTGTTTTTGAGTCTATATAGTTTCTTAGCAATTGTTTATCTTTGGGATTTTTTTTTTTTTTTTTTTTTTTTGGTTTTTGGGCCACACCCGGCGGTGCTCAAGGGTTACTCCTGGCTGTCTGCTCAGAAACAGCTCCTGGTAGGCACAGGACACCATATGGGACACCGGGATTCGAACCAACCACCTTTGGTCCTGGATCGGCTGCTTGCAAGGCAAACGCAACTGTGCTATCTCTCTGGGCCCTATCTTTGGGATTTTTATGTAGGCTTCTTCACATAGGCATGACCAATCTTAAACTTCATTTCTATTCCCTTCTCATCTTAACAAAATGAGGTGGAAGATGTAAATTATAGTCTTCTATTTATGATGTTGTTTTTCTGCTGATGAGCTCACATCCAGGAACTCTATTCCTAGAATTTTTATCACTTAATGTGAAATTCATAAGCATTTTAGGAGCTTGTATGAAAGAGCAAGTCAAAGATTAAATATTAGAACAAGAAATGTCTCTAGTACTCTTGTCACTTGGAAAAGGTCAAGGTTTCTAGGAGTTCATGGGTTAGAAACACTAAAGATCAAGGATTATAACATACCTCAAGTTCTTTTCTTTTTATTCTTTTGGTCTTAGGCCACACCCAATGGTGCACAGGGTTTATACTCGGCCCTGTTTTTAGTAGTCATTCTTGGCAGGCTCCAGGGCTCAAAACTGGTTGGTTGCATGCAAGGCAAATTCACTAATCGCTGCACTGTTGCTCTATCCCCCTAAAATGCATATTAATATGAATAATAAACCTAAACATAATATTTTGAGATAGAAAACATTTTTCAGGGTAGGGCTAAACCCAACCCTGTCATTCTTGGGAGCTACTACCAGCCTATGCTCCCCATGGTGATCAAGGGTCCATAAGAAAAGATGTATTTGAGAGCGTGCATGCCCGTGTGTTTGTGTTTGTGTTTTTTTTCTGTGTGTGTGTGTGTGTGTGTGTGTGTGTGTGTGTATTTGGGGGAGTTGAACCATGTCAACTGCATGCAAGACAAGTACTTTAAAAAGACATAAAGCTTGTAGAAGAAATATAGCACAACATCTTTGTGACTTGAGGGTAAGTGATGTTTTCATAGATTGGATATCAAAAGCACAACCTTAAAAAGAAAAAAATGGATTGAACTGGAAAACAGAACTCAACACACTGTTGGTGGTAGACCCAGGGGGCAGGATTTGGGAGCAGTCAGGGCTACTTTATCCTTCCCAGTAGGAAATTTAATTGGTACATTTTTATGACCATTCTATCTTTATTTCTCTATTTTCAGTTACTTTGACCTTTGTACTTCTAAGTGTTATTGTTCTGTAAACCCTTTATAATCAGGTAGATAACTGAACCTTAAGTTTTTTTTGCAACATCTGAGAAGAATGAAGGATTTCTGTTCTGTGACCCAAGAGACACCCTTAAAACTTTACAGCAAAAATATTATTTCTTCCTATTGTTAGAGCCCATTTTGTCTTCTAACCCCAGACCTCCTAGCAGGTGTGCAACACCTTCTGTCAGAGAATTTAACCCATTTCTCTACAGTAATAAAATGTTAGAAAAAAGAAGACTTTATCAGGGAATTCTGTATGTCTGTATATATGTGTTCTCTGTGCCTATTTTTGAAATGCTCTTAGCATATTTTTATTTTATTCCCACTCAGAAAATCTAGTAATTCTATCATTAGCAGTTTTCTGAAGATACTTCTGGCCTAGAGGAGCTATTAACCTTTGCAGTTGCTATGGTAACTACTTTAAAAAATTATCCAAGTAGAGGATAGTGTGATGACTATCTCAAGGAGAAGCAAACAAGTAATTGGAAAATGAGAAAAAGTTAAGAATGTAAACATATTGAATCAGAGCAGTAATATAGTGGATACGGCACTTGCCTTAAATGGGCTCACTAAGATTCTCAAAAAGAGAAAACTATTGAAATTGAACCTCTAGCACTTATATACCCCCTTGCTTTGCTCTTTTTTCTGAAAAATATATCATATTTCATATATTTGTGCCTTTATTTCCTTACCCTCCTAGAGTATAAGCTTCTGAAAAGAGAGAGTGCATTTACTGAATAGCCTTTATCAGTGGCCAACTTACTGGAGGGACTCAATAAGTATTTGGGTTTTTTTGTTGTTGTTATTTGTTTGTTTTTTGGTTTTTGGGTCATACCTGACAGAGCTCAGGGGTTACTCCTGGCTCTATACTCAGAAATCGCTACTGGCAGGCTCAGGGAACCATATGTGATGCCGGAATTCAAACCACCGTCCTTCTGCATGCAAGGCAAATGCCTTATCTCCATGCCATCTCTCCAGCCCCTCAATAAATATTTGTTAAATGAGATATTATTGACATTTGTAGCCATAGAGGTTTCTTTGTGGTCTCATAAATTAGAAAGCACAAAACCACCTCTGCCTTTTCTCCTCCCTCCACTCCTTCCCCTTCCCTCTCCTTCCTTCTTTACTTCCTTCCTTCTTTTTTTTCCTTCCTTCCTTCCTTCCTTACTTCCTTCCTTCCTTCCTTCCTTCCTTCCTTCCTTCCTTCCTTCATTCCTACCTTCCTTCCTTCTTCCAAATTGGGGGAAATGTTCAAGTGCTATTCCTGGCTTTGTGCCCAGGATCAGAGGTGACTCCTACCAGTGCTTACAGGACTATACACATATGTCACAGATCAAATTGGCTCATGTAAACCAAATTACTTAACCTCAATATTATCTTCCTGGATCCTCTATACTTTTTCAGCATTAAGTTGCACAAATATTTAAAAAAAAAAAACTCATTTTACTCATCAGCCAACAGAGATACAAAGGTCCTTGGATTTGCCTAATGAATCTAGAAGAGTGATAGCTATGAAGAAACCTATGCTCTACCTGTCACTGTTGGGATCACCACAATAGCTTCTCAGGAATGAAAAATGGAACTGACCATACATTAGTTTCCTGCCTGCCTACCTACCAGTCTGCACATGCTCAGAGAGGTAATTTAAGCAAAGGGACTTTTATCTCTAGATCTTTGCAAGTTTCTGGTGATACCCCTCACCTTTGGAATCCTAGTACTTTGTTCTTACTTTCTTAGTTTGTGGCGATTTCTGGTCCTGGTAAAATTCTTCAAAAATCTATTTTAGGCTATTGAATCAATTCTGTGATTCCATCTACCTCACAAGATAACTGAGTTTAAACCCTGCTCCCTGGAGACATTCCTGGCCTCCCTTTTCCTGTGTGAATGACACTCTGTCTCTCTTTCCATAGAAAATTCTTTCCTGGTTACAAATCCAGAATAGATTGCACACGTCAGTCAGGGTCTGAATCCAGTGGGCTACTTACTAATTCTATTGCTTTTGGATGTGTTTTTTAGCATCTTTTCAAAAAATATTACATTTTTCCTGAGTCCCAAGAATATATGAAAAACTCAGATGCTCACTTTTTATATACCTCAAGAAATAACTCATCTCACAAAGGACATCTCTGTCTTTAAGATTCTGAGATATGAACTGTATCCATCTTCCTAGTATCACCTGAATTAATTTTATTGTTTTTGCTTTTATAAGACCCCAAGTTCCCTTTGGGAACTTTTCATGACTTTTAATAAGCATCGTCTCAATTGTAATGATATATCTAAGGTATTATAAAGATATATGCAAGGTATGAGAAAGATTTTCCCTCTGCCTTCTATTTTTAATATATGGGGCCTAAGATTTAAATTAAGAAAAGACATATAACAAAATACACAAGTGGCTTTAATGACATATACATGTATAAGGAGTCACAAAGAAAAATGTGAGTGAGGAAGTTTAAGCAAGGCAAAGCAAATGTATTGAAGAAATAAAGAACAATGTTTGGACTAACATAGTGGAGGCCTCTAAAGAAAGAGGTCTGTCTAACATTCTTAAGGAACAGTTCTTTTTTTAAAAACTTTATTTCAGGGGGCCTGGAGGTAAGGTGCCTGCCTTGCCTGCGGTAACCTAGGACAGATCGCAGTTCAATCCCCCGGTTCCCCATATGGTTCCCGGTGCCTGCCAGGAGCGACTTCTGAGCCAATAGCCAGGAGTAACCCCTGAGCGTAACTGGGTGTGGCCCAAAAAACAAACAAAAAAAACTTTATTTCAAAGATCAACTTCTATTTTTTTCTCTCATTTGAGCCACACCAGGGATACTCAGAGGTTACTCCTGGCTCTGTACTCAGGAATTACTCATCACCTTGGGGAACCATAAGGGATGCCAGGGATCAAATCTGGGTCAGCCATGTGCAAAGCAAGCTCCTTACTTGCTGTACTATTGCTCCAGCCCTTAGGGGACATCATTTGGGGTAGGCAAAAACTTCTGCTTTCTTTAAATTAGTTAGTCCTGTGAAAGGGTGAAATGGAGACATGTAGCCAATTCAGGGAAGGAAGTAAATTGTATATAACATATTCTAAGATAAGAAATACATATAATAAATTAAATTAGCTATGAAATCTTCTTAGCTGATCATGTAGAGATAACAGAATGTTCATAAAATAATTTAAGTTTATTCTGGGAAAGGTGTAGTGTGCCATTTTATTTGGGTAACATACATAGGATGAACATCTGGTTGGGACAAATTGGGAAGGCAGAGGTGCTTAGGTCAGTTCTAGGAACTGTGAGAAAGAATGGCACAAAGTGGAGCCTCCAGATTCTCTTGGGCATAGTTGCTTATTTTAGCAAGAAGGTTTTCAGTTTGCTAAGCCTTTGAAATGCCTCTTCTTAGGGAAATTTTTTCTATAACTTCAGATATTACCAAATCAAAGGAAGATTTGCATGTCAATATATCCCTTAGAGTATCATTCAGACATGCTCCCATCAATGAAGAAAGACAAACTTAAGTCTGCATGCCTTTGTTTTATTGTGCCTTAAAAATGAAAAAGACCAACATCCTGCCCTTCATAATATCGTCTGTGATACTTAAGGTATTTATTGGGGCCACCCAAAATTATATGCTAAAATAATCCATTTTTTAGAGTCACTTCTATGTTTACAGAACTTTTGCATTTCATAAATGTTACAATTTTCTCCTCATCAATCTGCCTTTTTATTTGAGGATGTGCAGTGGAAACTGGGATTCTAGCTCCAATTCAGACACTCATATCACTCATGGAAATTTAGGTCATAAATTAAATAGAATTTCTGCCATGAATATTTTTATTCCATGTTAGAAATCAGGAAACTAAATGTAATAATCTTTGATAATTCCAACAATGACATAAAATTTAAATTGAGCTCTTTGAGCTGTATGTAATGGAGCCAGTGAATGACATGAAAAAAATTTCTGGTGGGGGTGTTCTTGGCACTGACTTTAAGTATCCTCTTTGCCAGTAGTTAGTTCAAGGATAGCTCAACAGAGAGAATGGGGGAATGGGGATGAGTACAGGAAACCTCTGAGAGAGAGCTGAAAGAGTGGCTGGTTCAAGAATCCACTTTTGCAAATGGGTTATTGGGTAACCAATTTCTCTCCCAGAGTTTCTTTTTCTTAAATCAAGAGCTCTATTGTATCCAAATAGTCTCAGAGTAGCCATTTGCCTTCTTTGCAAAGAGTAGTCATTTGCCACCTGCAGGTTTGCATTAACATAAACCATGCAGAAGGCTTTTTGTTCTTTAAAAAAGAAAAAAAAAAAAAAAGCTTTCTGTAGTGTTGCTTATGGCAATCAGGCAGTCTGCTTGAGAAAGGCAAAATTGGCTACAGAAAATAGCTGATATTCTGTTCCAAACTCTGTTGAAAGGAAATAACTTGAATGAGTTAATGGTTCATTTACACAGTTTTTGTTATTTTAAAGAAGTCAGTCAATGGAGGTAAGGCGTTTGCCTTTCATGCAAAAGGTCATCGGTTGGAATCCCGGTGCCCCATATGGTCCCCCGTGCCTGCCAGGAGCAATTTCTGAGCATGGAGCCAGGAGTAACCCCTGAGCACTGCCCGGTGTGACCCAAAAACCAAAAAATAAATAAATAAATAAAAAAGAAGTCAGTCAAGTTTTTAAAGTTCAGGCCTCAGTTTGGTTAAAAGGTGCTTTCTCTAAGATGTTAACATAGTCACAAATGGCTTAGACCTCTTCAAAGTGTTCAGTCTCTGGAGCCCAGGAGATAGCATGGAGGTAAGACGTTTGCCTTTCATACAAAAGGTCATCAGTTCCAATCCCAGTGCCCCATATGGTCCCCCATGGAGCCAGGAGGCACCCCTGAGCACTGCCAGGTATGACCCAAAAACCAAAAAAAAAAAAAAAAAAGTGTTCAGTCTCAAAATGAAACTTCAAAGTATTCTGTTTCAAATGTTCATGCTGCTGCTGCTGCTGGTTGTTTCTTAGCTATTAAATGCCAAGCCTTCTTTTCATATTTCTATTTTCACTTTGCTAATTATCTCTTACCAAGAACTTTTAATAATTGACCTTCATCAATTAGTTGGCTCTCTGGCAGATTTGAAAGGGATCGTTTATTTAAACAGATCAGTGAATTCCCTTGGCAAGCCCTGACAAAAGCTTAAAGGTAAGGGAGACTTGGACAAGTGAAACTGAGATTGGAAGTAGGCAGGTAGACTGAGAGGCAGACAGATAGGCTAGTAGATGGCAACCTGGGCAACCAGATTCTGGAAGTAATAAATTCAGGATATGACCTGAAAATGTGTTCCCGCTGAGTTCCCAACTGGCATCAGCCCCAAACCAAGGTTGGGCCCACTTTAAAAATGATTTCCAGGGCCAGAGAGATAGCATGGAGATAGGGCGTTTGCCTTGCATGCAGTCGGATGGTGGTTTGAATCCCAGCATCCCATATGGCCCCCGAGCCTGCTAGGAGCGATTTCTGAGCGTAGAGCCAGGAGTAACCCCTGAGCACTGCCAGGTGTGACCAACCCACCCCAAATAACTAAAATAAAAAATAAAAATGATCTCCAAGAACTGTAGTAACGAATCAGATTCTGAAAGACTCCGACTCAGCAGAGAAGACAGAACTCTTTTGGTACAGTAGAAAGCACCGAAAGCCCAAATTCCTTTCTCCCCTATTAGAAACAGACAATGAATTTGGGAACAGACAATGAGTAGATTGTCTGTTGGGAATAGAAAATGCCATTGTAAGGAATGCTCAACTACACAGAAGTTCCCCGACCAGGTTAACTTGAATAAAAGTCCACAAAAACCAGCTTTGCAAAAGTCAGGGCAATGGGCACTGTTTCTAGGAGATACTCACGCCCTTTTCTCTAGTTGTGTAGTACTACCAGTCTAGACATTTTGGGGTCTCACACATCCCAACTTGGAGTAAGTACTTTCTCCTCTTTTTTAAAATTAGTTTATTTAAACACCATGATTACAAGGTTGTTGGGTTTTTGTTTGTTTGGTTGGTTTTGGTTTTGGGGTCACAGCCGGCAACGCTCAGGGGTTACTCCTGGCTCTATACTCAGAAATCGCTTCTGGCAGGTTCAGGGGACCATATGGGATGCCGGAACTCAAACCACCGACCTACTACATGAAAGGCAAATGCCTTAGGTCCATGCTATCTCTCTGGCACCATACAAAGTTGTTTATAATAGTTTTTTTCTCCTCACATGGTTGCTCATGGTTGAATTTCAGTCATATAATGTAGAAAATCCTTCACTAGTGCACATTCCTGCAATCAATGTCCCCAGATCCTCCCCAACATGTAGCTAAGAGGTAGATGTTTTTCTTCTCTCTTTCTCTTTCCTTTCCCCCCCCCCCTTTTTTTCCCATTTAGACACAAGGATTTGCGATACCATTACTGAGAAGTCTCATACCTATCACTTTATCTGTGTTTGGCACCCAGTTCTTGTTAAGAGGAATACTTTTCAACTATCATTGTGTCAGAGTGGTCCCTTCCATGTCCTAATGCACTTCCCCATTATTTGTGGCCAGCTTCCTACCATGGTCTGGTCCTATTTGCCCTTGTCTCTAAGTTTTTTGAATACTATTACCATACTATCTTATTTTTTTTAATATTTCACAAATGAATGCAATTATTCGATGGTTGTCCCTTTCCCTCTGACTTATTTCACTCAGCATAATACTCTACATATACATCTATGTATGAGCAAATCTCATAACTTCATTTTTCTTAACAGCCGCACAATATTCCATTGTATAGATGTACCATAGGTTCATTATCCTCTTCTCTGTTCTTGGGCACTGGGGTTGTTTCCAGATTCTGATTATTATGAATAATGCTGCAATGAACATAGGGATGAAGAGGGCTTTTCTACATTGTGTTTTTGACTTCTAGGGTATTATCGTAGGAGTGATATGGCTGGGTCATATGTAAGCTCAATTTTTAGATTTTTGAGGAATATCCCCATAGTTTTCCAAAAAAGCCTGGCTCAATTGACTTTCCCATCCACAGTGAAAGTCTCTTTTTTTTTTTTTCTGAAGAAGGTCACACTATCTATGGAATGAATTTTCTTCTCTTCTCTATTCCCTCTCTCCTAAAGTAAGACCTTGGTGCTTGACAATGATCATATCCAGAGCCTGTAGTCTGTTTCATGACAGACTTTATGACTCTTCAAGGGTGGAGACACCACTGTGTATCTGTTAGGCCAAGGGAATTTCCTTTCTAATTTCCCCAATACTTATTGTGTCTATGCAAAAAAACAAACAAAAACTTTCCACATCAGCCCCTCCTTTTTCTTTTTTCTTTTTCCTTCTTTTAAATTTATAGCTTCTAGACAGGGGCTCCAGACCACTATTTTTTAAGCAGAACCATAAAAAATGAATTGTTTTGTTTTTCCTCATATTTCTATGGCTTCCTACAAATTGGATACAAAAAACAGTGGATGGTATCAAGGGCAAAGTGGTCTCATGAGCATTGAGTGGGAAAAAATGATTAGACCTAAATACCCAATCAAAGCCAACCACAATTGAATCAAGAAACCCAAACTACAATAAGCTATACACAAAGGAGACCTGTTATACCAGCAGTCTAGAGGCTAAGAGTGGAGGTATGAGATGCATGCTAATAGTGGTAAAGGGAGGTCAACATTGGTGGTGGGAATGCCCTAATTCACTGTCCCTATATACCTTAAATATAACTGTGATGGACTTGTAATTCACATTAGTCTCAATAAAAATCATTTTTAAAAAAGTTAAAAAAATACAAGTACATTATCTCACCACTGATCTCTGAAAATTTTTTTTCTGTGAGAATAAATAACAAACCTAGTACACTTGGAGGAATTCAGGACTTGAACATCTTATCTTGCAAGAACTCATGCAGATATTTTTCAAGTTCATATGTCATAGTGAAATATTTGGAGAAATTTTATTCTAAACCTCTTCACTACTTAGGAATTTATTATACACTGTGGCTGGAGAGATAGCATGGAGGTAGGGCATTTGCCTTGCATGCAGAAGGTCAGTGATTCAAATCCTGACAGTCCCCTGAGCCTGCCAGGAGAGATTTCTGAGTGTAGTGCCAGGAGTAACCCCTGAGCACTGCTGGGTGTGACCCAAAAAAAACAAAAAAAGAAGAAGAAAAAAAAAGAATTTATTATACAAATAGACAGGGGGTCTAACTGGAAGAAGAAAAAAAAAACTTTGATCCACAATTCACAGCAACCTACACAGGAAACCAATTTTTGATTTATAAGAAGCAGACTAAAAAGGTAACCTCCTCCTATAAGTTAGACTGGCAAGAAGTCAGTTTACAATCTGTATTGATAATTCAAGAAATAAAACAATAACCTCCCAAAGAACCTGAACTTGATTAAATAACTGACTGCTTCCCTAATTTTTATCCACAATTCAAATTGAAGACCAAATAAGATAAAACAAATATATACATCTAACCAATCATCTAGAACGTTCAGCTTCTAGTTAGCCAATAACTTACAGCAATTCTCATACCAGTAAGCTTCAATTAGGCAGCAAATGAAACCTTTGTTGTTTTTTACACTAAAAAGAGTTTTACCTCTTCTTGATTTTGAGTCTGCAAAAATAAAATTAATGGTGGCTAATTCTTCGATTGTAGCAAGTTCTGATGAAAGAGCCTTTATTGTTATCATTTTATTATTCTTCATTTATTTTCATCTCTGTTATCTCTATAGGATTTATGGACATAATAATAAATTGATCTTTCCCTATTGTCTTAGAATTTTTAGCCAAGCCTAAAACTGAGGAAAATTGTACATTCACCAGATTAAGGGGGACCAACAGGTCCTATTATTATTATGTCATCATTTCCCATAGACTCCACAAAGAGTAAAACTACTGCTAGGGCCTACAGAGTAGAATTAAAGCTAGAGTAATAGACTAACTCCTGTCAACTGAAATAATCATCAAGATGAAGCAATCCAATGTTTAAAAGAGAAGTTTATTGCATGTGGATGCCCAAGGTTCAAATTTTGGCACCATATAATTTCTCAGGCAGCACCAGAAATGGTTCAAGATCAGAATAAAATAAAATGGAGGAAAAAAGAAAAGCTAATTAAACAAATTCTTCAAAACCATACTGAGAATATAGGCCCTGAACATTCATCAGATCTTTTTTTTTCCCAAGTGACTAACCTGTCTTTACTAGTTTGAGTTTCTATAGGTTGAAATACATAGGCAAAAAGACAATATAGTTGTTCTTCAAAAACTAAGATGGGTCATTTCTAACATTTTCAGTTAGTTAAAAATATATTTTATAACATTCTTAATTTATGATGAAAGAAAAACTCTATTCCTAACAAAATCAACTCAGCCAGAGTTATGCATTCATGTTAAAATATGAGCACTCAAGGTTATCTGAATTTCTTATCCTAACAACTACACATCTAGACAAGTGTGTATAATAAAACCATTATCTTAGACTGCTTCTTTCAGTAGCCCATAAACATGACAAGGACAAGTTAGATTATGAGTTCAAAAATGTTTCCTTTGCTTTATGACACAGGGTTCAACATAAAAGTCATTGACTTACCAACCTCAGCTCACGAGCTGACCTCTCAGAATGGAAGAAACATTTTTGGCAGAAACAAATACATAATTTTAATTTTATCCATATTTTAGAGCAGGCATGGGGAATGCCTGACCTGCAGATAATGTAAGGCCTGTAAAATTATTTGTTTCAGCTCTGTAGAGGCAATTACAGGTGGAACTAAAAATTAAATAAATCTGGAGGATTTTCACAGCATTGTAAATTTGTCTTAAATAGCAATGGCAATATTAATTTTGGGGAGCAAAGAAAGAATACCCATCAGAGGACAGACCAGAATGCATGAGTGTATGATGAGAACAATATGGATTGCTTTTCATTGGCTGCTTGTGACCATCAATGTATATTAAGGTGTCTCAAAGGACAGTCATTGCTGACTAGGTAGCAGGAGAATGTACAGGCAGTGAAATTGTTACTACACTGTGGCAAAACTACAGACAATATGTGATGAAATGATTCCTGAGATTCCTTAAGAAATGCCAATAAAGGGGCCCGGGAGATAGCATGGAGGTAAGGTGTTTGCCTTTCATGCAAAAGGTCATCGGTTGGAATCCCGGTGCCCCATATGGTCCCCCGTGCCTGCCAGGAGCGATTTCTGAGCATG
>PVKC010025611.1:0-16433 GCA_004027635.1 Crocidura indochinensis
CAGTCCATCCTAGGCTAGCGCAGGCAAGGCAGGCACCTTACCTCCAGCGCCACCGCCCGGCCCCCAATGTCCTCAGTTTCCCTTCCACAATCCCCCTGTCCTCCTTCCTCTGGGGCAGACATTTTTCTTCTCTCTGTCTCTATCTCTCTTTCTCTCTCACACTCTTCACTTTTTTCCTTTTAGGTACTGTGGTTTGCAATATTGTTATGAAAGGGCATCACATATATCACTTTATCTGCTTTCAGGACCCAGTTTTAAGTGAGGGGGAACCTTTGGGTAGAAATGGAGAGAACATTCTTCTCTCTAGGGGAGAGAGATCTCTGCAAGTCACTTTCTTCTCCTTTCCATAAGCACATGGAGGCATTCTTGAGCTTCCTCTTCTCCTAGGCAAAGTTGGCTCCCAGTGGAATCAGAATCTAGTGGACTCACTTGAGTTCTGGGCAAGCAATTGATGTGCAAGTTGCCTCTATAAGCTGTCAGTTCTACCTACTAACCATCCCAGATGTTTTTCCATTTGTGCCATACAGACTTTTATTTTTCAGGTCATTTACAATCACAGCTTTATTTCCCTTTTGCACAGGGAACCCTATTTGATTTCAACAATTCCCTGTGGTGGAACAGTCTCCCACCATTACTTGTATGCCGTGATAAGTACCTGCTTACTTTATTCTTGACATGCTTGTTCAACTACTTTCTCTGGACAGATTCATGTTGAGAAAGAATTGCACATGTGACAACGTTGCTTCAGAATTTTGATTCGTACTTCCAAATAACTTGCAAAAGCACAAGATGAACTTCTCTCTGCCTTGGATAAGTGGGCTGACTTTGAAATCTTTCATTGAAGAATCACGATCCTTTACAACCTTTGCCAAGTGAGAGAAGAAAAAGCCTGGGTTTCATATGTCCTCCTCACTGTCCTTTTAAAGATAGAAGGGTTGTTTCCCAAATGAACCTCTAAGGTTGAATAGAAGTGGGGCAACAAGAATAAAGGGCACTGATGCAATCAGAGATGATCTCACAGGAAGACACAGAGGATGAGGATGGCAGGGATGGATGGCAAGGGAGTGCTTCTGGGGACAGAAGAAACTTGTAGGTGTTTATTGGGCACATGCCATCTTCTTGGGGGTCACTTCCAGCATCAGTTAGAGGTTATTATTCCTGGGTCTTTGCTCAGGGGTGATAGTTGGCAGTGCTCAGGGGACCATATAGAATGTTGGGATCAAACCCAGATTGGCTGTATGCAAAGACAAATGCAGAATGTGCTATCACTTTGGCTCCTCACATGTCATTTTTAACTAACTCAGATATGAATTCAAACATTGACATCCAATTACCGAAGAGAATGTAAATATCAAAAATAAAAGGGGTTTGAGGAAAAGTAAAATCACTTACTAGGGAAGATACATGATCACAGTGGTAAGGCATTTACCTTGCATGTGGCCGACACAGGACAGACCTGGATTCGATCCTTGGCATCCCATATGGTCCCCCGGGCCAGGAGCGATTTCTGAGCGCATTGCCAGGAATAACCCCTGAGGATTACCTGGTGCAGCCCCAAAACAAAACAAAACAAAACAAATAAGAGAAAGAATTTCATTGCTCAAAATGATACCAGAAAGTTGCCATCATAGGTGTTGGCTGGAAGTGTGAAAGAGAAAAAGACTACTTTGGTGAATAATTTCAACTTACATGGTTTCTGCCATATTGGACTAGAGATGGGACTGTGGGATGCAGACTATGTCTGCATTTAATGTTTACACACTGTTGATAGTTGATTTTCAGAATGAGAAGATGATCTCTCTCTCTAGGGTGTCAATGAAAGAAATAGCATGTTAGTTATTACTTGGATTCAGCACAAGCAAGAGTGAATTGGTTTGGTCTTACAATAGAATACATTAGATACACACGCATACCTTTTTATGAACTCTGGCATACTAGAAGTCCGGTTCCTTCTGCCACACAAATGTGTATTCATATTATGCATAGTTCATAGCACTGTAGGTTATAAATGCGTAAGTTCCACGAGACCCCCATTCTGACTTCTAGGAATGCATCATTAGTGAAAAATAAATTAATGTGTACCCAAAGACTTCACTACAAGGATGCTTGTTAAATCACTATTTATAAATACATTTATGGTAAACTTCATCACCCACATCATTTAAAGTGACTTACAAAAAATGTCTGTTGACATGGATGCATAGTTATAATTTGCCAGAATTTGAAAAATAAAACTAGAGTGCAATTCAATGTATGTATGTGTGTATGTATGTGTTGTGTGTGTGTGTGTGTGTGTGTGTGTGAAGAGAGAAAAGAGTCTCTGCAAGTTCCAGTAATAATGACTCCCACATTACCTGAGCTTTACTAGTCTTAATTATTTTTTTGTTTTTGTTTTTTTGGGATGGGGCTACACCCAGCGGTGCTCAGGGGTTACTCCTGGCTGTCTGCTCAGAAATAGCTCCTGGAAGGCACGGGGGACCATATGGGACACCGGGATTCGAACCAACCACCTTTGGTCCTGGATCAGCTGCTTGCAAGACAAATGCCACTGTGCTACCAGTCTTAATTATTTTTATATTCAAACATAATATTTGAATCATCCAAGCAAGTCTACAGCCTTGCTTGGAACCCTAAACATTAAGCTACTGATTCTGCTTGCTCCATGCTTTGGATAAGCTCGGCCAGTGGGCATGGTGGATGAGAGCTGAAACTTTAGGTACATAGAAAGCCCAAAGTCAGAGTTTGCTCCTTCAGCCTCTATTTCTGACTCTGACTCAACAAGTTTGAAATTGAGAGTGAATTCTTTCACAGGGATCCCAAAGATCTGTAACAGTTGGCTTCTAGTTGGGGAACATTAACTCCAGTATACTCACACACCTCATCTGCCAGACATAACTGTGTATGTTTGGGTGTCTGGTCCCCAAATTTGGATGTGTCTTGAAGCTTGTTTCACACTCCCTGATATTCATGTGAATCATACAGAAGAAAAGAGCTATTTCAGAAGAGCTGGAGGCAAACAACAGACACAGCCAGCAGAGGTTTCTGAATCTTAGCTTTGGATGTCTTGAGCTTATTTGATCCATATATCTGTGAAGGAGAACTGAGCCTCACAATTGAGTTGATGGTGGTGGAGGTGGTTGAAAGGGGAGGGTTCCTTGGGGGAGAGAGGTGGCTACACTGGTGATGAGTATGGTGTTGGAACAATGTGCATGAGAAAATATCATTAACAGTATTATAAATCACAGAGACTGGAGCAGTGGCACAAGCAGTAAGGTGTTTGCTTTGCACGTGCTAACGTAGGACAGACCGCAGTTCAATCCCCCGATGTCCCATCTGGTCCTCCAAGCTATTTCTGAGTGCAGAGTCAACCCTGAACATTACAGGGTGTTCCCCTCCCCAACAAAATGAACCTCAATCCATAAAAAAATTAAATAGTGTTTGTGTATGTCATCAAAAATAAAATAATAGAGAGCCCTGAAGGGTAATCCACATTCAGTGGCAGAGTTATGGTGATCTTTGTTTTCTTTCATTGGTGGGGGATGTGATAGCTGGCAGTGCTCAGGGGCTAATCATGGCTCTGCTATCAGAGTTACTCCTTGCAGGCTCTGGAACCACGTGGGATGTCAGGAATTAAACCTGGTTGGCCAAATGCAAAGTAAATGCTCTCCCAACCATGCTATTGCTGTTGTCTTCTTTTATATTGATATACACATTATACATTTTTTTTAGGTGTCACACTATCCTAGCCTAGTGCGGGCAAGGCAGAAGCCTTGCCTCTTGAGCCACTGCTTGGGCCCCTACACATTATACTTTTTATACAGTGGCTGTGCATGTCTTAGGAACCAATCAGCCATGAAAGTAAGTTTTTAAAAGAGAGAAACATGATTTGAAAAAAAAATCAACCACGACTAATCTAAACAAGAACTCAGAGGTGTTGTAGTAAACCAATAATTCTATAGGAATGTGCTGGTTCTTGACTCAAGTGTTTTTGTTTATATCATAATCCCTCGTCTTTTGTGTGTGTGTGTGTGATAAACACATTCTTTTCCATCAACTTTACCAATGGTCTGTTCATCTGGGATTGGTTGTTTTGATGAGTATTGTGGGAGTGGGGAGGGGAGAATGGTTAAGGTATATCCATATTTAAAAATACAAGAGAAAGTTTTCTAAAGAAATCGAAAAAGCATTTAGAAAAATGATTTGGGTGTCATGATGGGGTTATCAGGGAACTTTCAGAACTGAAAGATTGGTCTGTGCTAAGTGGCCCTTTTCAGTTCAAGAAACTGATTCATTCAATGGCTGGAATGGAGTTGCAGACAGAGGACAGACTGTAGAGGACAGAGGAAGGTTGGTTGAAAGTTAAGAGTGGCTTACTGCTCTTAGCAGCCAAAAACAAGGAGGGAACACTTGGCCACAGCATGGGGAACTTCTAGATCTCTTCCATATTCCCCGGGACAGCTCCCTCCTCCTTCGCGGGACTGCCCTCCTATTCAGATCCGCTCATCTCCATCCTTAGAGGGGGACCTCACTAAGATGTTCTGCCACTGGGGTCTGTCTCAAGCCTAGCAGTTCCCCCAGGATGCAGCATACCAAAGTTCTTTTGCATGTATGTAGTGAGAGTTTGACTCACACTCTTGCTTAAGAGGCTAGTCTACGCATTTTCAGACAGTTGACTAACTCAGCAGAAAGCTTAAATTAGTGTCATTCGGAACCACACCATGTTCAGTGGGGGACTGTTTGTTTTTTATGGCATTTGAGGGGTGTAGGAATGGGGAGAGGGGGAAGAAGACAGGCCTGAAATATGGCAACACCATAAAGAGACAGAGGATCTGAGTCCCTGAGCGGACTTCAATTCCATGTCGCTGTTTTTCTTGGTCTGGTTTCAGAAATCCTGACAGTTGGACTAGTTGCTAATTAGTCATTCTACTGTATGTATTTTACTGACAATCAACAGGCACTGCCTAATTTCACACTCAAAATCATTAAAAAAATGGTCAAGGAATACCACAATGTCAACTATTTATTTAATGGGATGGTATTTAAAAAATATCTATAGAAACACATCAGTTGTAAGAGCCATGAAGGTTTGGAAGACATTTAAGTTCAGTTCAGATCTTGGCCAACAGCTTGCAATAACTAGATTAAAAAAAAAAGCCTAATTGGAGACTTTCACATTGGGTTCTGAAACACATTCTGAGTCCCCTTGTGCCTTGTTTCCAACATGGTAGCACCTGGAAAAACATGCAGCTTGATTATCTATGTCGTAATAGATATGAGCTCAGATAGTTCCTTGGAAACAGCGGGCAGCTTTGCTAGAACTTAAGCTGTGGAATCATAGGCTTGGAGAGGGGAGTGGAACCATCTGTTGGAGAAACTCAGGCACAGGCCACTCCACTTTGCAGATGGAGAAGCTCGCCAGCCTATTGGCTTGGCAAGAGCAAAAAGCACAGCTCTGGGAGGCCATCGCAAGAAATAAAGGCAGGTCTCCGCACACGTGCCAAGATATCTCCATAAAAGTTTGGAGTCTGTATTTTTGAAAGCTGGACTGTTTTGTCATTTCCATTCTTTCTTTCAGACCCAGAACTGTGTCCTCACCAGCTACCTGTGCTTCAGGAATCATGCTATCAATACGTATCTGAGTATTAAGTATTAAAGCATAAGATTCCCCCATTTTAATGTGCCCATGCAAAAGAGAAAAATGCACAGAATACTACTGAGGTAGAAATAACAAGCTAGTGGGGGCCAGGCGGTGGCGCTGGAGGTAAGGTGTCTGCCTTGACTGTGCTAACCTAGGACGGACTGCGGTTTGATCCCCCGGTTCCCCATATGGTCCCCCGTGCCTGCCAGGAGCGACTTCTGAGCGAATAGCCAGGAGTAACCCCTGAACATCACCAGGTGTGGCCCAAAAACAAAAACAAAAACAAAACAAAACAAAACAAAACAAACAAAAAAAAAGAAATAACAAGCTAGGGGCCGGCGAGATGGCAATGAAGGTAGGGCTTTTGCCTTGCATGCGGAAGGACAGTGGTTTGAATTCCCATTCCAAATGGCCCCCGAGCCTGCCAGGAGCAATTTCTGAGCATAGAGCCAGGAGTAACCCCTGAGTGCTGCCAGGTGTGACCCAAAAACCAAAAAAGAAAAAAATAATAACAAGCTAAACAATCCCTATAACCTGGTTCTAATATGAATTCAGAACCCAAGAGAAACTTATCTACTAGAATTTTCTACTAAAATTCAGAAAATGGGGTGGGGGAAAAGTACATCTACATAAGGAAATACATAATAAGAATTTTGCCTATCTTTTTCTTTGGTTTTGGGCCACACCCAGTGACACTTAGGAGTTATTCCTGGCTATGCGCTCGGAAATTACTCCTGGCTTGGGGGTCAATATGGGATGCCAGGGATCAAATTGAGGTCCGTTCTGGGTCAGCCACGTGCAAGACACTCTACCGCTGCACTATCACTACAGCTCTAAGAATTATACCCATTAAAGAAAACACCTAAGGAAATAAGGGACGTGGCAGGTTATTTGGAAAGGTTTTCTAATCCCTAGGCTAACCATCATTGGTGAGGGTAAACTTTGCTGAAAAAGGGCCTCCTGGGCTAGATTGTGCATAGAACATTATTAAAACAATCATAATTTTCGAGTCTAGAATACTAAGTAATATGGTAGAACTATAAAAGGAGTCTACACTATGAAGTATATCATCTAATGGATCTTGAGCATTCTGGTTCCTTTTCTGAAAGCAAACTGGCAACATGGGCATAATGATATAATAGTTTATTAGCTTGAATTGAAAATTAATTGCAAAAACATACTCAATGAATGAGCACTGTTGTTAGAGTCTATAGCACGCAGTTGTCTATTTCACTGTTATCTGAATATTAGATAATATGAGCAGGCATAATCATATAGAAAACGAATAGATTAGATTTTTGACAAGACTTTATCATAATGAGCACTGCATTTGGAGTCTAATATAATACAGCACTGTAATGAAAATCTAGGGTGACCTACCTATATCCAAGAACTATTGTGAACAGAAAGATTAAAGAGCCTTTATAGACATATTAAAATTAAGCCACTAATGCATTCTTTTTTATATTTGATTTAAACACCTTGATTACATACATGATTGTGTTTGGGTTTCAGTCATGTAAAGAACACCACTCATCACCAGTGCAATATTCCCATCACCTATTCCCCAAATCTCCCAAATCTCCCTCCTCCCAACCCAACCCCTGCCTGTATTCTAGACAGCCTTTCTATTTCTATTTCCCTCATACATTCTCATTATTAAGATAGTTCAAAATGTAGTTATTTCTCTAACTAAACTCATCCCTGTTTGTGGTGAGCTTCATGAGGTGAGCTGTAACTTCCAGCCCTTCTCTCTTTTGTGTCTGAAAATTATTATTGCAAGAATGTCTTTCATTTTTCTTAAAACCCATAGATCAGTGAGCCATTCTGCGTTTTTTCCCTCTCTCTGACTTATTTCACTCAGCATAATAATGTACATCCATGTATAGGAAAATTTCATGACTTCATCTCTCCTGACAGCTGCATAATATTCCATTGTGTATATGTACCACCGTTTCTTTAGCCATTCATCTGTTGAAGGGCATCTAGGTTGTTTCCAGAGTCTTGCTATGGTAAATAGTGCTGCAATGAATATAGGTGTAAGGAAGGGGTTTTTGTATTGTATTTTTGTGTTCCTAGGGTATATTCCTAGGAATGGTATAGCTGGATCATATGGGAGTTCAATTTCCAGTTTTTGGAGGAATCTCCATATCACTTTCCATAAAGGTTGGACTAGATGGCATTCCCACCAACAGTGGATCAGAGTTCTTTTCTCTTCACATCCCCATCAACACTGTTTGTTCTCATTCTTTGTGATGTGTGCCAATCTTTAAGGGCCACTGATTAGACCATTGAGGTTCTTCATGTAGTTATTCCAAATACTACATATAAGTGATATCATTCTGTATTTATCCTTCTAACTTACTTAATTTAACATAATATCTTCTAGATCCACCCATATTGCTGAAATTGCATGATTGCATTATTCCTTGCAACTATATAGTATATATGTACCATTGTTATATGTACCACATTTTCATGATCCACTCATCTGTTGTTGAATAGCTAGATTAATTCCAAGTCTTTCCTACTGTACTGAGTGCTGCAGTGAATAGCGGTGTGCATACATCCATTCAGAAGAATTTTTTTCTGTCTTGGGGATAGATACCCAAAAGAGGATTTGTTAGGTCCTATGGCAGCTCAATTTTGAGTTTTCTGAGAACCCTCCATACTTTCATAGGAATTGAACCAGGCAGCATTTCCATCAGCAGTGGATGAAAGTTACTTTCTCAGCATATCTCCACCATCAAAGCTTTTTCCCATTATTTTTGATATGTGCCATCCTCACTGGTGTAAGATGATATCTAATTGTTGTCTTTTTTTTTTGGTTTTTGGGTCACACCTGGCAGTGCTCAGGGGTTACTCCTGGCTCCATGCTCAGAAATTGCTCCTGGCAGGCACAGGGGACCATATGGGGCACCTGGATTCGAACTGATGACCTTTTGCATGAAAGGCAAATGCCTTGCCTCCATGCTATCTCCCAGGCCCCTAATTGTTGTCTTGATTTGAGTTTCCCTAATGATAAATGACAATGAACATTTTTTTCATATATTTTTTGGTCATCTGTTGATCTTCCTCAGAGAAGAGTCTGTTCACTTCTCCCCATTATTTGAAGGGGCTTTTAAGTTTTGTGGAGTTAACCTTTGTGAATACTTTGTATATCCTAGATATCAAACCTTTATCTGATGTGTTGAGTGCAAATATTTTCTCCCAGTGAATTAGTTTTCTTCAATTTTACCCTGTGCTTCTTTTGCCATACAGAAAAATTTTAGTTTGGGGCCTGAGAGATGGCATAACAGTAGGTCGTTTGCCTTGCATTTGGCTGACCCAGGAGTGACTTGGTTCGATCTATGTCACCCCATCTGCCAGGGGCAATTTCTGAGTGCAGAGCCAGGAGTGACTCCTGAGCACTGCTAGGTGTGGCCCCAAAACCAATCAATCTATCAATAAAATTAAAAGAAAAAAGAAAAAAATTAGTTTAATGTAGTCCCATTCATTCAGGTTTGATGCTATAGCTTTTGCCATTGGCATCCTATCAGCAAAGACTTCTTTGAGGTCTAAGTCTTGGAGTGTTTTACCTATGTTTTTCCTCAAGGAACTTTATGAGTTTGTGTCTAATCTCAAGGTCTTTTATCCACTTTGAATTGACTTTTGTGTAAGGTGTTAGATGTGGATCAACCTTTAATTTCTTACATGTGGTTATCCAATTGTTACAACACTATTTGTTGAAGAGACTGTCTTCATTCCATTTCATTTATTGGCTACTTTGTCAAAGATTAGTTGACCAAATACTTGGGGGTTTGTCACTGGATATTCTATTCTGACTCATTGGTCTGAAAATCTGTCTTTGTTCTAATACCATGCTGTTTTAATCACTATAGCTTTGAAGTAGAGTTTCAAATTAGGTAATGAAATGCCTCCCAGTTTCTTGTTTTTCAATATTTATTTGGCTATACTAGGTTTTTTGTGGTGCCACACAAGTGTTATAACCGATTAGTCTAAGTCTTTGAAAAATGTCTGAATTTGAATAGGATTGCATTGAATTTATATAGTAGTTTAGATGAGAGGGTAATTTTGATGATATTGATTCTTCTAATCATGTTCTTCCATTTCTTTAGGTCTTATTCAATTTCTTTCTGAAGTGTTTTAAAGTTTTCATTATATAGGTCTCTCACTTCTCTTCGGAGGTTGATTTCCATGTATTTGATAGTTTTGGACACCATTTTAAATGGGAGAGACTATTTGATCTCTTTCTCTTCTGAGTCGTTATTTGTATAAAGGAATTTTAATTGCCTTTTGTGTATAGATTTTGTATCTAGCCACTTTCCTGTATTGGTTTATTGTTTCTAGAAGGATTTTGTGGACTCTTACGGTCTTTGATATATATCATTGTGTCACCTGAAAATAGAAAAAACTTCTTTTCCAATTTGGATTCCTTTGATTTCCTTCTCTTGTCTGATTGCTGTTGCTAGAACTTCTAATGCTGCTGAATAAGAACGGAGTCCTTGTGTAGTGCCTGTCCTTAGAAGAACACAGTTTCTTCACAAGATACTTTCTGAATGCTGATGAAAAACTAATTCCAAAATTATCTCAAAATTATAATTTTGAGAAGACCTTTTATCTTTGCCTTTGAAAATCTCAAACTTTGGGCCCGGGAGATAGCATGGAGGTAAGGCGTTTGCCTTTCATGCAGAAGGTCATCGGTTCGAATCCCGGTGCCCCATATGGTCCCCCGTGCCTGCCAGGAGCAATTTCTGAGCATGGAGCCAGGAGGAACCCCTGAGCGCTGCCGGGTATGACCCAAAAACCAAAAAAAAAAAAAAAAAAAGAAAAAGAAAATCTCAAACTTTAATTAATATTCTGAGCCAGTCTGGTAGTGACCAAGTGTCTATGGCCCAACTCTAACATGTTGAATGAATAATTACAATACAGTAACCTTGTATTAAGCCATTATTATAATGTACAAGTCTCTATCATTACTTTTTAAGTTGGAAATTTATGTGATCTGATACAAATCTAGCTGAACTTTCCTTTTTAAGTTTCCATGTGAGTATAGAATTGCTTTCCAATCATTTTTTGAGAGCCTGTTTTTTTTTGTTTGTTTGTTTGTTTTTAGGAGGGAAGGAGAGGGGCACACCCAAACACTCTTGGATTACTCCTGGTTCTACACTCAAAATTTTCTCCTGGCAGGCTCAGGGAACATATGGTATGCCGGGGATTGAATCTCAGTCACCACTTCCAAGGCAAATGCCCTACCTACTGTGCTATGTATGATTCCAGCCCTATTGAGAGTCTGTTTTAAATAATCAATAATATTGAAGGTGACTCAGGATCAAGAATTTCGGGCCCCTTAGGGCAGGTCTGGGTGGGGACGCTGAACTTCCAGCTTCCAGCAACATGACGGATCTCTTCCCTTTCTGGGCGCTGGGAGTTTCAGCAGCATGGGGTTCAGCAAGCCCCTGCCATGCCGGAGGAGGCCTGTTTAACCAGGCCTAGGGGGGGGTGTGGGATGGGGGCGACCCCAGCACCCCTCTACAGCCTTGTTCTCGATGAGCTACTCATTTTTACTAAGGCAGTCTCTGGCAAGAACTTATGAGTTTACATGTTCAAAGCACAGTACATATTAATAATATATCCCATTTTAAGGTATGTATTGTGTATGTAGAACGTCCATCTAGTATTCTGCCCTTTCACACACCCCTGTAAAGCTCATTTTCACTTTTTAACTCTATTACCCCAACCTTCAGTACTCCCCATTTACCCTTTTCAACTTCTATACTGCACATTCCTCATCACACACCAACGTGGTTCACTGAATTTAACAACCCCCAACTATTTCAAAAGACATAAAATGTATACATATGGCTTTGAATGTTTTCCATCTTTTTTCTTTGACAGCTAACTCTTACTAAATATTTTCTTAAATAATGAAGATTTTCCCCACTTTTTATCTATTCTTCTCTTTGTGAACTTTTCAACAAGAATTATTCGGTGAAAGAGTCCCTCAGTTTAATTCCTATGTTTAACCATGTCATGGGGAGTTTTATACATGTTCATGCATCCCCCATGTAGGCCTATAAAGCCATGTGGCATTGTTCCTTGTTTGCATAGGCATATCAAAAATGGGAAATACCTACACACAAATAAATTCTTATCTAATAGAGATTGGAACATCCAAATCTTGTAGTGCAATGGAACCTTACACTCTGAACATTGGCATAATGACCTGGCACAGGCCTCAGTAAAATGGGCATTCTCCATTCACCCCTGAACAAGGGAAGCTATCTAGGACACATCCATGGTTTTTTAGAACAACACCTGGAAGCAATCTTCTACCAGGGAAGACTCTACCACTGCTCTGACATCAATCTACTCACAAGAGACTTCCCTTAACGCTGAGAAGACTTAAGAACATCAACGATCTGCAATACTGGACAGGGCTTTCTGCATTGTCCTTTAATTATAAGGTGAAACGAAAGGACTCTCTGCACCATCCTAACTGCAATATAGGATATGCAGATTCCAGGATCTTTAACACAGAAACATGATACCAACAACAGAGACAGCGTGGAAAATAAAAGTGAGTTGGCACTACAGACAACGACTTGGATTGGGCAATCTAGTTTGCCTGGAGCCTAGAGCTGGTCTTATGCCAGGAAACTTCAGGGGTTTGGTCCCCTTGTATTTAGGCTGAGGATTTTCCTTTCCATGTCTCCCATATTTTGGTGGGCCAATGCAAACAAGTATTGACACTCTAACACCGTTTTTACTGTGCTCCTTTAACTCTTATCCTTAAAAAGAAACACCCACTTTTGAGGCTAACTTAAACTAATATGCATATGCATGGAAATGTAAGTAAGTACTATGCCTTCAATATTTAAGGAGTTACATAAGTTTTATGGCTTTAGAATGCTTGATATGCTGCTAGGAAATATGTATCACAATCTGGGGACTTGAGGGACAAAGTAATTATACGTGGGTTCTGTTTTATTTTTCTTAATATTCTCTGGCTGAAAGTTCAACGTTAAGATATCAGCAAGGGGACTTATGTGAATTCTGTTTATGGATGATTGGCCTTCCACTGTAACTTTACCTTGTCCTCTTTCTTTGCATCTTTGTTCTCATAATTAAAAATTAAAAAATTAAAAAAAAAGAATTTCGGGCCTGTGCCTTGATGCTGCTATTATCACTGCTGACTCACTGTCCTTCTTAAGAAAAGTTGCTAATATGCAGTTTACCCATGGCTTTCAGAGACAAATTGAGAGATAGTGCCCAATCTTAGGTGCTCAATCTGAGGTGCTTCCCTCAGCTCAAATGGTGCATATTAGAAAGTTCTTACTCCTCTGTGGGTGGCTCTTTTGGCATTTCTATCAAGAGTGAGTGATAAATGTCACATATAAAATGGCTTCTTATATGTGATTATCTTATTGAAAGTTAAAGTGCAAATATGATAGCAAATTGAAATATTTTCAAGGATCATGAATATAGAGACTCAATACCAGCAGAGTTTGAGTCATTTGACCTTAATTCAGGTAGTCCTCACAATATAAATATTGATAGATAGGCAGCCAGGTCCACATCAGGGTGGGATGAAAAGATACTAGAGGTGTTTGGGAAGATGTTCTGTGTTTCTGATGAGACATTTTGATGAATATGACTCTGTAGCTAGAGAAAGCAGGGAAACTTTCCTGAGGTAGTTGTAGCAGGTTAGGGAAGGCAGTGGTGTGGAATAGGCAAGATGTAGAAAAAAGAAGCATATGCACATTAGAGAGCTTTTTTTCTTTCAAAATGATGAGGAAGGTCAAGGAAGAAAGAAGAATCAAGGATGACTTGCGAATTTCCACTTACTCCCTCACCAAGTGTTTATTTTTAAAAGCCTGCTACCAGTATGTCATTACTTTCGATCTTAAGAATTCAAAGATTGAGAAGATTCCATCCCAGCCCTCAAATGACTCAGTCTTGTGAGAAAAGTAATCCCAGGGGTGAGAAGAAGCAATTTAAGGCTTCACATTCCAGCAGTCTCTGGGCTAAAATAACGGAAGTTATTGTACCTTTTTAGTAACTGTCCACATGAGTGTATTCTACTAGCTTTTACCTATCAGATACATGAAAACCAATCATAAATAACAGTGTAATTTCACTATGATTAAATTAAAAAAAAAGAAGAAATAAAACTACTTCTCAATTGCTAAAAATACTTGAGAAAAGTTATTCAGAAGGAAATCGATATTGTCCTTGAGTTCGTTTTATTCTTAGTTGTTAAAATTAGCTTTTCAGCCACCTAGTTGTATACCTACAGTTCAAAAAGATTCACTCCTGGGGCCAGAGAGATAGCATGGAGGTGGGGCATTTGTCTTGCATGCAGAAGGACGTTAGATTGAATCCCCGCATCCCATGAGGTTCCCTGAGCCTGCCAGGAACAATTTCTGACGTAGAACCAGGAGTAACTCTTGAGCACTGCTGGGTGTGACCCCCCCTACACACACACACACACACACACACACACACACACAATTCACTCCTGAAAATAGAAATGCTAAATAGATTGGAGCTTTCAGTGATCAATGTAGCTAGTCCACCTTCTATGAAGAAGTGCTTAGCTTGTTATAGTTTGGGTCTCTGGATTCTATTGCTTCTTTTATTTATTTATTTAATTTATTTATTTAAAATTTATTCATTGTGAGATACACTGTTACAAAGTGGCTCATTATTGAGTTTCAATCATACTATGTGCAACAATGCACATTTTCTGCCATCAATGTCCTCAGTTTTCCCCCTCAATCATCATCATCATCATCATCATCATCATCATCATCATCTTCTTCTTCTTTTCTTCTTCTTGCTACCTGCTTATACTCCTCCACTTCCTCGTCCTCTTCCTCCTCCTTCTTCTCCTGCTTCTGCTTCTCTTTGTCCTTCTCCTGCTTCTTTGTCTTCTTTCTCCTTTCTTCTTTTTTATTTTACAGTGCTCTATTAGATGTGAGCATGCATAAGTATAAAACATATTTTATACATACAGATATACATGGATTCATTCAGGTTGTGAGAATATTAGGGCATGAACACAAGATCATCTGGGATCAAATCCAGGCATTGACACTTTATAAGTCATCTGCTTTACAAATTGAACCACATCCCTAGCCTTCTCCTCCTCTTCTTCTTTTTTCATCTTCTTTTTCTTCTTCCTCTTTATCCTCTTCTTTTCTCTTTTTTGTCTTCTTTTTCTTTCTCTTCTTCCCCCTTTTTCCTTCTTCTCCTCTTTTTCCCTTTTTATTCTTCCTCTTATTCCTCTTCTCACTCTTCCTCCAACTCCTCTTATTATTATTCTCTTTCTGGGTTTCTGGGACTCCAATGATTTCTATGTTGTTTCTGTTGAGTTTATTAAAGAGTTCTATTTTCATCAGTTCAAATTCTTTGAGTAGTTTACCCATTGTCTGATCATTTGCTTTAAGGTTCTTTTTCAAACTTTTCTGCTGCACGGAGTTGTTTAGTATCTCATCTCCTAGCTCACTGACCCTGTCCTCAGCTGATATTACTCTGTTAGAGAGGCTTTCCATTGAGGTTTTCATTTCATCTACCGAGTTTTTCAGTCCTCTTTTTGAGTTTGGAGTTTTCTGAGTTCTATCATTGTGGTCTGTTAAGCTCTATCTATGCTTTCTTTGAGTTCTCCAAGCATCCTCAATATTTCTACTCTAAATACCTTATCTGAGAAGATACCTAACTAATTTGTACTTTTTGGGTCATCAGAGCTGCTATCTTCATTCTCTATATGTGGATTTGTCCTGCATTATTTCCCCATTGATACACATGTAGTGTGGCTTTTTACTATGTTCTATGGTGGAGTTCATGGGCTAGAAGATTTGAGAGGCTGCAGAGCAAAGCAGAGCAGCTGCATTCCTCTGACTCCACTTTATTGGGTGGGGACAGTTTGGACCCCCTCAGGTTTGGTCCCCGAGAGATTATGTTCTATGGCTGCCTTATGCAGAAAGGCAGGCAGAAAGCAAGGCAGCAGTTCTTTATTTTGGCTCTCTTATTTCTAAACACATGGCAGAGATCATCACACACCTTATTGGGTGGGGACAGCTTACCAGGTTGGGCCCTGGAGAGATTATGTTTGATGGCATATAAATCTTACAGAAGCCTCCCTTATCATTCCATTTTAAGGTAGACTAGATAATGGATTTATTTCTTTCCTCTCCTTTCACAGAGTTTATCAAATGTGTAGTTGTATAGCTGTTAATTTATTGTATATACATCTCTTCTAAATAGGAGACTTTCCCTAGAAAATAGGGATGGGATCAGAGACCCGTGGCTCTTTTCATTAGACTTCCTGTTCAATGCCCAGCCACAACTCACCACTTTGGCAAAGATGTCTTGTAGGTTTCAAACTCTTCCCCATGGAGAGGGCACAACTTGAACCTACATAAAACACCTCTGTTTCCTGTCTGGGGCTTCCTTTTCCTCCGGTGGGAAAGTCACACATGTGCAACTCAAAAGTGTGAAAATATAATGCTCTGTGGGCTGATTCCTAACCCATGCTTCCAGGAACCTCCTCTTTCTTGGATTCTTATCTGCCCCTTCCTAGAAGGTCAACAGGCTTGGATTTGCTGCCTGTTCTATAGTACAGCTCTACAAAGTGTCTTGCTCAGTAATGAATAGTTAAGTTGGTTTCCACCTTCCCTGCCTCTCTGGTCTCTAATTTCTCTCTCTCTCTCTCTTTCTCTCTCTCCCCCCCTCTCTCTCTCCTCTCTCTCCACTCTCTCCTCTCTCTCTCTCTCTCTCTCTCTCTCTCTCT
>PVKC010025612.1:0-10550 GCA_004027635.1 Crocidura indochinensis
CTGTGCACTGCTGAGTGTGGCCCCCAACTCAAATTAGCTAATTACATAGCCTACTGAATGGAAGGGAATAGGAAGCAGAGCTTGTTTGAACTCATACCTGAAGAGGAAAATCACAGAGCTTCTGAGATTTCATCTTGTTAAATTCCAAGGTCCCTTGAAATCCCATTAGCTCCAGTTTCCTCATTACCTCAGTCTTTCCTTAGCACATGAAGGTTAACCACCCTCTTTAACTTCTCGGAAAATAGCTTTGCTTGCAAAACTCAGGATGGAGAAACAACCCTGGGCAAAACCAAATTCTCCCTCAGGCCTTGGTGAGCAGAGGCTGCAGAGGAGGGAGGCAACATTTGTGGGGTGATGACTGACCAGGCTCCCCAATTAAGCATCCTCTTCACTCTCCAGACCACATTCCTTTCCAGACCCACCTTGGCTTTAATGACTGACTTTTTTTTTTGGGGGGGGGGAGGAGGGGCACACCTGCCAGTGCTCAGGAGTTACACCTGGTTCTGGGCTCAGAAATCTCCTGGAATCATATGGGATGCCAGGGATCGAATCCAGGTTGGCCGTGTACAAACACTCTTTCCACTGTGCTATAGCTCTAATCCTTGCAATGAACACTTTTTTTTTTCAGCCACACCTGTTTGATACTCAGGGGTTACTCCTGGCTAAGCACTCAGAAATTGCCCCTGGCTTGGGGGGACCATATGGGACACCGGGGGATCGTTTGCAAGGCAGACACCTTACCTCTACGCCACCTCACTGGCCCCAACAATGAACAATTTTTAACTGCTGTTTTGAAACCTTTCTCAGGACAGGAAAAGATGACTGGGATATCCAAGTTCTGCAGCAGATATGCTGTCTGGGTTAGGGCCTCATGAACCCCAGAGCCAGTGTCTCCTGTATTTCATGACCCTGGACAATCCTACCTGTCCCTTTCCTTTCCAAATGCACATGTGCATGCATTCACATACATGCATGCACAAGTACATATGTAAATATAACATACATGCACACACACACACTCTGTTTCTAGTGTCCATTTCCCTGCTTTTCTCGGAAGGACAGACTCAAATTTAGCCTGAGCTGGGGAAGTCAGACAATCCCACTTCTGGAAGGTTCTTCCCAGAGGGGCACTGTGGCCCTGCCAGGCTGGATTGATGCAAACACTTGCAGAGACTCCAGTCACAGGTGACCAGAAAGAAACTCTGGGCCAAAAGGGAAGAGTGAAGTCAGTGGCAGTGACTTCAGTCCCAGAGAGAAAAAAAAACAAAACAAAACAGTTTTCAGCAGTGTGGCCACGTGGGGTTTGGAAGTACCTTCTCCTGAAAGCCCTGCCGAGGCCCAGAAATCATTTTCTGCTTGGTTGGTTGTTTTGATTTTTTTGTTTTGTTTTGTTTTGTTTTTTGCTTTTTTTTTGCAGGAGAGAAGCATGTCTGGATCTGGTTGACCCTTTATGGGAGTGACTGAGAAGCAGATACCAGCTCCCCGCACTTTATATAAGGATGTTGCAGTCTGATGGTTATGAAAGAAGTGCTGTGGCTCTAGAATCTGTCACCCTCAGATGGAAATAAAAAGATGTGGCAGGGCCTGGAGCAACAGCATAGTGGAGAGGGCATTTGTCATGAATGAAGTTGACCTGGGCTTGATCCTTGGCACCCCATATGGTCCCCTGAGCCTGCCAGGAGTGTCATTGCTGAGCCAGGAGCAACCCTTGAGAACTGCCAGATCTGACCCCCTGCCCCCTAAAAAAAGATGCGGTACTCCCTCCTGGCCCACCACAATGGCAGACTCAGGACTCAAGAGCTGTGGAGCCCAAAGGTATCAGAGGAGGGTTTGGCCTTGGGCTAAGTCAGTCATCAACAACACAAACAGATTAGTCACCAGTGCAGAGCCAGGTGGGGTCCCGGTCACTGACCCAGCCAGTCCCATGGATTGGAATGTTCTATGGCCCATAATCCACTTCAGAGAAAACAGCAGGCATGAGCTCACACAGCAATGCTCTTATGTATGGATTTATTTTATTTATTTTATTTTCCGGGCCTATGCACTAAACCTGCCATGATTCCATGGGTGACTGCTGGAGCCTTTCCAGAATGTTCTCTCCCACTCCTGAAAATCAGACTGGCACACAAGGGAGCGGCAGAGATGTTAGGAGAGGGCCGACCTAGATTCTGCTCAGGCATTTGCAAAGCACAGCTGGCTCCTTTGGCAACTGCCAATGAGATGTGACCAGGTTATGTGTGACCCCACCACCACCCCACAGGTGGACTGTGCCTTCGGAAACCAGAGTCCCGGCACACAGCTCTCACAGACCTGACAGGCTTAGAGCAATGATGTTCTCAAGGTTTTGTCACCAGCTGGTTGGAGAAGCAGCCCCAGAGCCCAGGGATTTTGGGGTGAGCTCTCTGAAAGCTTCTTTTAAAAAGACTATGTTTGAGAGAGGGCAGAGTGATAGTACAGCAGGTAGGACACTTGCCTTGCATGCAGCCAACCTGGATCTGATCCTGTCATCCCAAAGGGCATCTTTGAGACTGCTATGAATGATCCCTGAGTACAGACCCAGAAATAAACTCTGAACATAGCTGGGTGTGGCACCCCTCAAAATCCTAAAAATAGGGACATAGTAGGAGGGCATTTGCCTTGCACACGAATGACCTGGGTTCAATCCTCAGCATCCTATATGGTCTGCTAAGTACTATCAGGAGTAATTCCTGAGTGCAGAATTAGGAGTAACTCCAGGGAGAGAGAGAGAGAGGGAGGGAAGGAAGGAAGAAAAGGAAGGAAGGAAGGAAGAAAGGAAGGAAGGAAGAAAGGAAGAAAGGAAGAAAGGAAGGAAGTTAAAAGAATGTTTGAAGAAGACAACCCTTTTTTTAAGGTGCCCTGGGAAAAATCCAGGGCAGCGTTTCATCTCCTCTGATGAAGTAATGGAGCCAGACCTGGGGCCTAACTTAACTTTATCCCTTTCAGAGAGTCTACCTGAGCACTTCCAATCCAGAAGGTCCCTGAAGGCACCAAGACTGACCTCAGTAGAGCTGATGCTGGGTGCTTGCTTAGAGTGATAAACTACCAGGGTCTGCTGACCCTTTCACCAACTCCCACCCTCTGCAACAAGCAGTTTCCAGGCTGAGCCGGTTATCAGGAAATGGTCCTGGAACTTCAAGACCAGGAGAGAAGAGGAGGAGAAGAGCAGCACATAGAGCAGGGAGAGTAGAATGACAGCATGTTTCCAATGTTGGGAGGGTCTGCATTTGGGAGAGGGGCTGGCCTTGGTGGCCCAGGAATCAGCTGAGGGATTCAGGCTTCCTTCAGAAGATGGTGCATAGAGAGATGTGCTATTCTCCAAAAGTGAAAGGGCAGCTGGGGGCAGACCCTTCACACCTGAGGGGAACCAGGGGTACATACATTGTTGGGTTCCCCAAACAATCAATCAATCAACAGGCAAGGTAGAACCAAGATCAAAGGTTCACCAGCCAACCAACGGATGGACCAACCAATGGACAAAGCAAATCCAAGATCATGACCATTGCTGGATCTCCCAACCAACCGACCCACCAACCAATGAATCAAGAAAACCCGAGATCAAGACTGGATAGATAAGCACAAGGCTTAAGGCATTTGCTTACATACAGTTGACTTTGGTTGGAACTCTGGCACTGCATGTGGTATGTCCTGTTCCCCCTCACCCATTCCCAGCACAGTCAGGAGTAAGTTCTGAGCTCTAATGAGTGAGGTTCCCCCTCCTCCAAATTAATCATCAAGGCCCAAGATCAAAGACAATAGTCAATGCTAAAAAATCTACATTGCCCAAAATGTCTTAGCAGGATAGATTATAAACAGGACATGATGAGAAATCACACAGGTTCCATTCCAGACCATTTAGCTCATTTTTCCAGAGCTGCTCTAAAGAAATATGGCCAAATAAGTAAGTATGGCTCAGACCTGTAGCATCAACTGGTCCCACCAAAGTCCCGGAAACTGCTCCCTCAAACTTCATACCTTGGGGAATCTCTTCAAAGAAAATGTGTGCGGTGGGGGAGGTCACAGTCTTCACTGGAGACACCCTCCCTACAATGCTGTGTGTGCAAATAACACTCCACACACCACCTCAGCACCCAGCCCCAAAACAGAGCTGGCTGGATTCTAGTGAAGTGGAGCAGGGAACATTTTTACCAAGCAAGTGAAACCTATTTAAGGACCTAAACAACTCACGCAGGGGCCAGAGTGATAGATGGTACAGCGGGGAGGGCATTTGCTTTACACACAGGTCAACCTGGGCTCGATTCCTGACATCCATTCCTAAAACCTGAAATGATTTTTGAGTGCAAAGTTAGGAGTACCCCTGAGCACTACCAGGTGTGCCCCCACTAATAAAAGACTAAATTTGGTAATGGGGAGAGGGTGAGCCTATTATCCTATGACATATTCAGCAACACTCACTGTTGGGATTCCATGACAGTGGAAAGGAAAAAGAACTGGGTGCAGTGACCTTTCAAGAAACCTGCAATGCTTTTTCTCCCTCTTTTTGTATGGCTATGGCTCATTCGAAGCTGGGTCAGGACTTCCCCAAAGAACATGTGCTACTGTAGCAATAACCTCAGAAGGCTCTGCATGTTCTCCTCAGAGTTCCATGTCAAGGGTCATGCTGAAAGCAGCAAGAGGGCGGTGAGTCAGCGGGCACACAGGAAGCCCCCCTCCCTCTTGTTTCCTACAAGATGACCTGTCACTGGGACTGTCTTTATTCTGCCCCAAACTGCCATTTTTCACCCACTATCTTCTTGGCCCTTCCATTCCTGTAAGAAATACAGGTAGTCCTTAAAGACCCGTTAGTGCAGGGCCAGAGTGATAGCACAAACAAGGCCATTCCAGGTTTGATCCCCGGCATCCCATAGGGTCCCCCAAGCCTGCCAGGAGTGATTCCTGATCGTAGAGCTGAGCACAGCCAGGTGTGGCCCAAAACCAAACTAAAAATATCTTTCAAGTTCTGACCTTAGCTACCCTTGTTTGGCCTCTTCTGCCAGTTCCCTTTACCCAGTGAGATAGTCTGAATATGGCTCACAGCAGCGAGTCCAATCCTACTCCCTGGGGTGAGCAACAGGGCCAAGTTCTGTCTTGATAGAAGGAGATCTTCACACTTCGATCTGGAGGCTCCAGATCTGGGGCCATCTGAGAATATCCCATGGTCTTTGGAAAATGTCCCTTTGCCCACCATTGCAAATGCCCAACCCCAACACACACACACACACACACACACACACACACACACACACACACCAAGATTCCCAGTTGGACATGCTCCAAATCATCTCTAGACTGTGGCACAAGAAAACACACACAGAACTGGCAAGATGAAAGCTGATGGGAATGGAAGAAGACTTATTAATTAAGGGCTGACAGCAGTTCGACAGCCAAGAGCATTTGAAGATCTCCTCATCCCCCTGCACAATGAACAACCACACCAACTCGAAGGCATGATAGACTGGAGATCTGAATAAACACATCCCTGAAAGGACAGAATACAGATGGGGGAAAAAGACTCATCACTGCTGCTCACCAGGGAAATGCAATGCTGAGACTCCACCTCACACCTGTGAGAAGGGCTCAGAGTCAACAAAAAGGGAGGGAAGTATAGGAGAGGGTGGAGGTGGAGAGGAATTCAGGCCACTGATGGTGGGAGGGTCATCCGGTGGAGTCATTATGGAAAATGTCTCGGAGCTGCCTCAAGAAGGTCAAAGAGAGGGGCTAAAGCAATAATATAGTGGGGAGAGTGTTTGCTTTGACAAGGTTGACCTGGGTTTGGGTTGGATTCCCAGTATCCCAGAAGGGTCCCCAAGCATTACCAGGAGTGATTACTTAGTGCAGATCCCTGAACGCTACTGGGTGTCACCACCACCGCTATCACCACCACCGCTATCACCACCACCACCACCACCACCACCACCCCCAATAAAAGAAAAAGAAAGAAGGAAAGAGAGCTCTCCTGGCACCCAGCAATTTCAATTCTGGTTATCAATCTGAAGAATTGAAATCATAAATGCAAGAAGTTAGATAGAAGGGACCAAAGTGCCTGTCAAGAGATGTTGAAACATGTATATATTGGGCACTTTCCATTTGAACAATGGCGCACTATTCACAGACTTAATTTCTGCCATGTACAACAAAAGAGATGAGACTTGATGAGGGAATCATAGAAAATAAAAAGAAGTCAGGAGTCAAATTCCAGGGTGCAATGCTGAGCTATAAAACTGAGAGCCAGGGGCAGCAGTGGGTGCGATGGTACAACAGGTAAGTCACTTAACTTGGAGGCAGCCAACTGGGATTTGATGCAGCCAACTTGGTTTGATTCTCCCGCCTCCCCCAAAGGGAGCATTGAATGCTGTTGTTGTAGGAGGGAGGCCTTCTATAAGAGTCATTTCCACCATGTCTTGTAAGGCTAGGAACAATTAAAAATGGCATTTTATATGTTTGAAAAAGTCTTCCTGACCCTGGCAGCCTTTAGGATTCCTCTCCGAAACCAAAAACCAAAATGGTTCATGTGGCTACAAATTTGGCATGACAGCATAGGGGGTAGAGCATTTGCCTTGTATGTGGCCAACCCAAGTTCAACCTCTAACATCTCATATAGTCCCCAGAGCACTATCAAGAATAATTCCTCAGTGTAGAGTCAGGAGTAACCCCTGAGCATCATCAAACATAATTTCTAAATGCAGAACCAAGAGTAATGAGCAATGCCCTGAGCAATGCCAAGTGTAGCCACAAAACAAACAAAACCAAAAAAAAAAAAATCATGAACAGGAGAAACAAAACAAAAAGACCAGCAGACACTGAGAAGAGAATTAAGGCTTCCTGAGGAGCCGGGAGGAAGCAGCAGGGGTGCAACTAGAAAGGGATGTGTGAAAAGGGAAGGGGCTCTTCCTAGCCTGTTCAGCTTTCTGTTTTGTTCACTAGGCCCAGTATTCTAACCCCTACAAGGGACCAATCACCTTGTGCCCTGGTCTCCCTGCTGGAGTTCATCAGTACACTCCCAGCTGTTTTCAGATCCAGGCCTTTTCCACAGGCTACTTTCCCCTCACAGAGCACACAGCCTCTCCTGAAACTCTGCACAAAGAACAATGGAACTACCCACCAGCCCAAGAAACTGCCCCTGGACCTCCAGACAATTCTCCCTCCTCCACACAAACTGCCTTGTTCCCTTCTGCAATATGGCACTGGAGTCCCTGGTAGTCCTGGGTCTCATGTTGGAAGAAAAGCCACCTCCCTAGCCTGCCCTATGTACAGGGCACACATAAGTCTGAGCCCCCTGGGGAAATGGCTCAATGGCTTTCTGTTGGCTGAATGGTCATGAGTTAATGATCAAACTCTCTGTAAATACCAGAATACTGATCTAAGAAAAAGAGGCCATGGGTGTCTTTACAATCTTGTCAGTGTGTGTAGGATAAATTTGGGAAATTTCTGACTTACATGAAGTACAAATGTTTTTTGTTGTTTGGTTTTATATTGCTTGTTTTGCTTCTGGTTTGAGGCCACATCTAGCTGTGCTCAGGGCTTCCTCCTGGCTCTGTGGCAGTCTTCAGGGGACCAGATGAGATGCCAAGAATTGAACCCTAGTTGACCACATGCAAGGCAAGCGTCCTACCTGAGATACTCTGGCCCTTTACCAATGCTCTTGTCAGTCATTCAACAAAACAAGTGTTTCTAAATCTATTCTCTATTAGAAATGCTAGGTTGGAGAGATGCTAGAAATGCCAGAGAGAGAGAGAGAGAAAGAGAGAGAGAACACAAAAGGCCTATTCCCAGAAGCATGCTTTATGTCTTAGCAAATAGCTGAAGAAAGGGAGCATTGAATGCAGTAGAGTGCAGGGAGGGAGGCCTCCTATAAGAGTCATTTCCACATGTCTCAGAAGGAAGGCCAGGAGCAGTTAAACAATGGCATTTTAAATGATTGAAAAAGTCTTCCTGACTCTGGCAGCCTTTAGGGCCCCTCTCCTGAACCTCAAACCTGGCATCCAGATGCAGGCAGAACTGGCAGAACTGCTGTAGAACAGCAACCCCAAACAAAGGAAACTGACTACACCAGCCCCCAGGTTAGTGTACCAGCCCTCAAGCCAGTGTCAGCAGGGCCTGTCAATATTAGCCCCGCCCTGTCAGTGTAAGCTCCACCTCTGTCTGTGTCAGCTCCACTTATGTACTCATGTCCACATAGGCTCCAGTTTGCTTTTTGCAATTGGGGACAGTCCAGCTCCCAAAGAATGACCCTCACCTCCCCAACCCAGCAAGAGTCCTGCCGAGCACCCATTTGACATTTGCTAGCTAAAGGTGATGGCGTAAGGCAGCCTACAGAGAGCCGGTCTGAGTCATGACGAAGGGAGTCACGCATGACAAAAGAGTCAGTCACGTGAGAAATGAGGAAGCAGCAAGCTCAGTTCCTGGCAATTTCTGATGAGAACTGCTACAAAGTGAGGCAAGGGTGAAGTTAGAAGGGCTGAAAACACCCTAGTATGCACCTAGCTGGCCTGAGGGAGGAAGGGGTCCACCTGGCTGGGAAGATCCTTTAAGTCCTCAGCACTCTTGATCCTTAACAGGCACAATAATGGTATTGGGAGAAGGGGGCTGGAGGGGAGACAGTTGTCCCTTGGGCTGCCCAGTCCTCTGTTTTCTAGACCTTGCAGATGTACTCTTGTCCCTCCTTCCCCTTCCTGCCTAAATTCACCCATCCCTCCACCTGCTGCTTTACCCAGCCTGAGCCCCCACCCCATCCTCCACTATAGCCCCTGCAGATTTTTCAAATGCCCCTGGGGAGAGAATAATAATAACGCTGAGATCTAAAATTAAGCGGGTCTGTTCCGACAATTCCTAAGAATAGCCCCAGCACGCCAAATACACGCATTTAATTTCTTGTTCAGCAGGAGAGGGTGACCTCCTGGAAGAAAGAGCTCTTGGGACACGTGTTTAAAGGCACTCAGGTGGCCTCTTAAGCTCCGTTGAAAGACACATTGAGAACTACTGGAAATCTGAAAAGAAACCAAAGCAAAGAAACGTCCCTGGGCAACAGAAACAAAATCCTCTAGACAAACCAACATACTGTATGCCCCCTGGTTCATCTCTACAGCCTGCCAAAAGAAAGTGAGTTTCAGAAACAAAGTGGATGACAGCGATTATTTCGGTGACTCAGAAAGAGGCTGAGAAAATCACAGCAGGCAAGTACGTTTACTTTCCCTGCTCCTGCCTTGGAGTGGAGGGGAACCAAGCAGAACCGGGTCATTACAACCTCTTGCTAAGAACACTTTAGTTGGCTGAGAACTGTTACATTTGGGCCTTAAGAGGAAATGGCTGAAAAAAAAAAAAAAAAAAAAGATGAACTCTGGGGCTAGAGTGAGACAGCACAGTGTGTAGGGCACTTGGTGTGCATGTGGCTGATCAGGTTACGATTCCCAGAATCCAATATAGTCCCCCAAACTTGCCAGGAGTGATTCCTGAGCAAAGAGCTAGGAGTAACCCATGAACAATGAATGAACAATGCAGGGTGTGTACACCTCCTCCCCACACACATACAAAGAAATAGATTCTCTGTCCTTGTTCAGTGTCTTTCTTATTATCAACTTTGCTTTATGATTGTTTTTTCAAAACGTGGAGACTGGAGCCAGAGAGGTAGTACAGTGGCTAGGGAGTTTACCTTGCATGCTGCTAACCTAGGTCTAGGATGCGTAAGCACAGCCACAGATATGGACCCCAAACAAATCAACCAAAAAGGTTGTGACCATTTTCCTTATTTCAAACAAAAACAGGTGTTAACTGAACAGCCAATTTTCTGCTAGAAGTGGACATTGTTTATTTGGATTTTTTTTTTTGTTTTGTTTTGTATTTTCGGTTGGAGGGCTACACCCAGCAGTGCTCAGGGCTTACTCTTGGCTCTGTGCTCAGGGATCACTCCTGGTAGTTCTGTGGGGAACTTGATGTGGGGGATCAAATTCAGGGATTGAACCAGCTATCTGCAAGGCAAGCACCCATAATCTGTGTATTATCACCCCAGCCCCAAGAATGAAGTTATTTGAGAAATAGGGCTAAAGAAATAGTACAGCAAGGACGGCATGTGCTTTGCATGGAGCCCGAATCAGGTTCGATCTCTGGCTTCTGATCGAATTTAAATCAAATCAGGTTCGATCTCTGGCTTATGATCGAATTCAGATCGAATCTGGTTCTGATCTCATATGGTCCGCTGAGCACCACCAGCAGTGATTCCAGAGTGCAGAGCCAGAAGTAACTCCTGAACAGCAATCACAGAGTGTGACACCCCCCTTCCAACATAAAGTTATTTGAAAAAGTCTGATGTTTTGCCATCCTGAGAACTATCAACAGGGGCACAACTATATCAGGAGCTGATGCAATGAACAGGAAAACATAGAAACAAAGAACATGCAAACATGCAAACAGGAGCCTAAAAGATCACCCCACAACATTAACAGAGACAAGGTCTTAGCAGGGTGCTGGCACAAGAGAGCTTCCTCCAGTACAGAGCAGTGACTATGGTGCTGGGGCTGTTGAATGGGGCTCAGAAC
>PVKC010025613.1:0-16418 GCA_004027635.1 Crocidura indochinensis
CCCCACTCTCTCTCTCTTATTTTTGACACTGTGGTTTTCACTATTACTAATGAAGGAATACATGCATATAACTTTATGCCCTTTCAGCTCTCAGTTCTTGTCCAGAGTGATCAGTTCCAAATATTATTGTCACAGTGAACCATTCACTATCCTAACTGTATTCACTACTCTTCTTACCATAGACTGGTTCTCTTGATCCTCATCTCTATTATCTTTGGACATTATTACCATACTATTTTTTATTTTTTTATATTCCACAAATGAGTGAGGCTATTCTGTGTAGGAACCTTATTCTTATGGACAGGCTCAGAACAAGAGCAAAATACAAAGCAGTGGAAAATGACAAAGCTCAAACAAATTGTGGGGATTGTAATGAAGGAAAATGACAGCAGGGATAGGACAGCAGAAAACTCAACCAATTGAGATAGGAGTGGTATAGATGTGCTCGATATCCAAAGGAGGGGATTAATTTTTCATTGTCCACTACAGGGGTGTCTAACAGGGGAGATGAGATTGGTGTAAGGAGATTGGAGTAAGATCCAATGGAGCAGCATAGTAGAAAGTTTTTAAAAGCTGGGGAGGAGATTTGTGGTAGGGAGAAAATGGGGTGGTCTAGGTTCCTGAGAGAAGTTCTTAGGTGATAATGTCTTTCATGTTATAGAATTTTGGGGGCAGAAATGATGCCTTATCTCATTTACTGTTCATGATGACTCAATGAAACAGGTGCTATCATTACCTCCACTTTATGGATGACAAAACAGAGGCCATGACTAGTGAGAGCCAGAAAGTGAAAGTGTATATTTTTAGATGGGCTTGGCATTTGAGACTCATCTTTTGCCTCTGGTGACCTTCCTTCTATATTTCTAACTCTAGCTTAATTCTAACCTTACACTGATTTCTCTAGAACAGCACTTCTCAATTGGGAGTGCATACAGTCTCTTATAGGCTCCCAGGATGTTGAAAGAGGGTCACTGGTGAAAATTGTGTGAATGGGGGAGTGGTTATGGCATGAGTCTAGGGGACTGATTAGGGATCTTATGAAGGAATGAAAGTCAGAAGAGGGTTACAGTCACAAGAAAGTGAGCCACACTGGTCTAAGAGTCATGCATAAACTATGCTGGTTTACAGTTTTAGGAAGGCTGAAAAGCATTAGTCTGCAGCATTGGTTATAACTACCTGCCTGTGGACAGGTATGCAGGATGGGTGCAGTCTGCAGGTGTGAAAAGGTTGAGAAACACTGTTCAAGAGTATGTACCTGGATTCTGCCTCCTCTCTCTTCTCTTCTCTCTCTCTCTCTCTCTCTCTCTCTCTCTCTCTCTCAAACATCCCTTCAAGACCATCTTGATTCATTTGCTATTGCATTAGATTGAAGAACCCTCTCTTGCTTCACTCAGGACTCTCTAGATAAATCCTGACACTCAGCACCCTCTCTGAGTTTCAGCCCAAACTGAACTTGGTGTTTTTGCTCCCAGTTTCCCATTCACTGGCTGCTCCTTCTGCATCTTCCTTGTTGCCAAGATCACTTTATCATACAAGGCACTAAGCAGATGTCACTTCCTCTGGGAAGGTACACCGGGTTCCCATACCAGGAGAAAGACTAACAAAGACCAGCTGTCCTTCTTCATGTTTCCACTTGTTACTGATCCTGAATACGGATGCTTACCTTCAAAGGCCAATTAATTGAAAGGCAGGGTAAAAGCAAGAATAAAAAAGGGGGGGTTTCTTTGGGGAGCTAACAATATAAGAAGATGACATATTAATGTCCCCAAATACTCACTTTACTTTCAGGTTGGGTGAGGACTTTATCTAGGGCTAGTTGGGAATAGAATTTAGGAATTTAAAGTCATGGGAAGAGTAGGGAGTTCCGAGTCAAGGCCATCCAAGTTGGTGTCACTGGATAACAGGTCCTGGGAAGATGCTGCTCTGTGCTTTGAGACCTGGCCAGATGACTCTCACTTTCCAGAGTCTGTGTGATCACCTTATAGAGTCCTTCCAATGGATCTGTGTCGACTCTTCTTTCAGGGACAGAGGAGTATGTGGGCACAGTGAGCCCCAGGAGTATTATCAGAAGGTCTGTTGTTATTTCTACTCTACTCTTCAAACTAACTGGACTTGATTCAGCACCAAACACAAAGAAATGAGAACAGCTCTTAGATATAAGAGACAGAGATCCACAGAAATACAGGACTTTTAATAAATACCTATGTGGGACCAGAGAGAATACAGGAAGTAATAGTACTTGCCTTGTATGCAGGATTGGTGGTTGAATCCCCTGCATTATATATCACATTTGGTGATCTTTGAGCACTACCATGGTCATTTCTGAGCACAGAACCAGGAAACGTTTCTGAGCACTGCCAGATGTGCACCCACTTCTCCCCAAAATGCCTATGTTTGGAGCAAGATGAAGTGTTCAATACTTGCTCATTATGCACTTGAATTAAGTGGGCACCATGCTACAAGAGACCCCAAGAGTTTCTGCCTCTTGGCCTCTATGCCTTTGTCTAATGTCCTCCCAGCTCATGTTAGGATTTATCCTTGTGATGCAGACACTGCTGTTGCCATTTTGCTCTATAGATGGGGACGTCCAGTGGCCATGCTAGAAGGACACTCCAGCAGCCTTGTTGAGGGATCAGAATGGTGGGAAACCAAGGCCTCCTGTTAGGAGCCACTATCAATTTTTATGCTCACTTTTGAGTAATCCTGGAATAAGACCCCGGAGTCATATTGAAATTTGCAAGTGACTGTCACTGGCTCGCACGTTGGCAGTGATCTTGTATGAAATCTCCAGCAAAAAATATCCTGCTAACCTAATTTCAGATTTCGGATGGAAGGAAACTGACACACAAAAAAAGAGATGCATCTCGCTTTTTGGCTGCTAAGTTGAGAAGAAGTTGCTACATAGCAATGGACAAATAACACATCTGACCAATATAATTTCCTGCTATCTTTTTCTTTCACTTTGGGTTGTGGATTATTCCCTGAGGACAGAGTCTCTGCCTTTTTCCCAGGTGCATCCTCTGCACTTAACAAAGACTGGTTCATGGTGGAGAATGCTCTAAAATTGGGAAGTACAGAGCAACAGGGTTGAAGATTCCCCAGCACCCAGGGGGGTACTTCAGAGATGCCAGGGTCTGGCCAGGGTCTTCCCATTTATCTTCTAGTATAATCTCAGGTAACATGAGGGACTTCCTGAGTTAAACATTTTGTTTAAAATTTTGTTGATTGGTTGTTTTGGGTCCCACATATTGATGCTCGGAGGCTACAGGCTATACCTAGTCCCACACTTGGAGCTCAGTCCTGGTGTCACTCTAGGGACTATGTGGGGCCTGGGATAAAACTTGGGGATCTCAAATACAAAGCCTGCTCTCAGCCTCTGAGCCATGTCTCCAGCCCTAAGATGAATTTTGTTATCATTATTATTTTTTTTTAGGTCAAGCAATGGTCAGGGAAGTAAGTGATCACTCTATAAAACACTTGGTCAACTGGAGAGAAAGATTCAATGCTGCAGTTCAGTGAAGCTATGCTGGGGGCCATGAAGATGGTACTGGGGTACTAGAGATTCAACTTGAGGGCCTCGTGCAAGACATATGCTCCAGTCCTAGTGCTATCCAACTGGCCTCTGTGCACGTCATTCACACATTCTGTTTTCTTCCGTTGCACCCATATATAGTGGGAAGACTGTATGCAATGGTTTGAATCAACCCCCTTTTCTGTAGAAATTCCCAGGACCTGGGAGGTAGAGGTGGGAAAAAGCTATTTTGCTGACTTGAAAAAGCAGCATCGAACTGAGTGCAGAGGAAAGGGGGTTCATTAATTCCAGTTAGCGACTCCCCTCCTGGCTGGGGAGATTGTTCTTTCCTAGTCTCCTGGACTATTAATGCTACTCTCACTAGCACACACAGCCAGGCCTAGCTCTGGGCCAGGGACATTCGCTTCCTGCCGGGCTCACAGCCATGAAATATTCAGTGCCAGCGACTTCCCCTCTCATATTTCTTCATATTCAGAGTGGCCACTCAATTGATATGTAAATAAAGTGCACCAGCACCAACCCTGTCCTGTACTGCATTATTTAAGTCACAAAACGATGCATCATCCGTCATGGGGCCCATTGGCGGGAGCCTGCTGGGTGCCGGGCAATAAAGCCCGCAAGAGCCTCATCAGAAGCAGCGGGTGGCCTAGTGGAAGTTCATTTATGCATGAAATATTCAGCCAGCAACAGTGCCAGCCTTAAACATCAGTAATTGGGGGGTTTCTATTGCTCCTAACTAGTGCCTCTAAATTATTGCAAAAGACTGGCCAATTTTCAAATTACATATATTTGTCATGCTCTTGTACCTTTCCTGAACTAACTGAAATGGCCCCTGGTTGCTTGAACACTCACATGGTTTAGCTGTGCCCAGCTGAGCCAGGCTTCTCTGTAGAGCAGAGCTGCACCAGCCCAGCTTATATACTGTCATGTACTGTCAGCCACCACATTCTCCTCTCTGTGAGTAACACTCCTCATGCTGGTCCCCTTGCCTCCTTTATGCCCACATCAGTGAGATCCAAGGCTCCAGGGGGACAAATATCCTCCCAGCTTCTGCCGAGAAGAGTTGGGTCTAGTGTCTGCCCTAGTTCTGGGACCACAGTCTCTCATTCATTGAATATGTATGGAGTCATGTCCAGTTCTGGGCCTCTTGGTTTGAGATAGTACAAAGAGCTAAAAGGTGGGTTGGCCCAGCCCAGACTTGCAGGAACTTCCAAGTATAGTTACTGTGGTTCCCTTACATTAATGCTCCATTAAATTGAAAAAATATTTTTTTAATTATCAGCTAAGTTGATAAATTTTTAAAGGGGGTTGGGATGGGGTTTGGTCATTCCTGGGAGCAGTCAGGACTTATTCCTGGCTCTGGAGTAACCCTTAGCAGTGCTCAGGATTTGAACTAAATTTGTAGCTGCTGAAGTTACATGCAAGGCCTGTGCCTTGCTTCCTGTGCTATCTCTCTGGCTCCTAACATGAGCTCTGTCTACTGTTGGTTTTTCTGGAAGAAGATTTCATGATAAGATTCCATATTTGCAAAAGGGTTATTTGGGAAATGATTCCAGATGATGGTGGTAGGTGGGGGGAGTTGACTCAGGGAAGCAAAGGATGGTGATGTAGGAAGTATCAATCATCTGGAAAACCAGGATTCAGTCCCTTGATAGCTTTGACACATATCTTGGAGCTCCTCACTCCCATTCAACCCTCTGAATGTACCTGCCTCAGGTGAGGAATGTGAGTATAATAGGTAAGTGCAGTTGATTTAGCATCTCCCATCTCTGGACTTACCTGGGAACCACAAGGAAAGGGAGTTGCTCGTGCTTCTCCCTAATTCTGGGACAGCTACTGTGTGTACTGGGAGTAGGCAGTTGAGGGCCTGGAAAGGACTAAGCCTCACTCATTGGGTTGAAGTGAGTTTACTCCTTCATCAACTTGCTACTGGCACTTAAAAAAGTGAGGGTGTGGGAGGAAGAGGGAGAGAGGGAACACTCACTAATTTCTCTGACCAGCTCTGGGTTATTCCTGATCATGTTTAGAAAACCTTTCACCAGCCAGTGCTTCCCAGATCTAAAAAATACGTTAGCTCCTCAGAGGTCTACACGTATCCCCCTTCCATTTTTTGTAGGGTGTCACCGTACCAATTAGAGTTCCCAGCACAAGCTGTAATTGTCCCAACACAATTTTCTGTGCTTATCTGCTTGTACTCTTCTACCTGAGGGCAGAACGTATCTAAGGCATACAAACTAAGAAGAGAGTTAGTCAGGATGGGACCAGGTCTCTAACCCAGGGCTACACCTTCCAGAGCACATTGGCCACTTCAGAGGCACAATTGGGACCAGAGAGATAGTTTGAGACTTGATAGAACTAGGTAGACTAGGAAGACATGGTGGACTAGGAAACTAATCCCAATTTTGTGATCCTGGCAAATTGATATTGGCCACATATGAGGCAAGTGTCTTAACTCCTGGCATATCTCTCTGGCCCCATTTTTAAGTAAAAAAGCTATTAGTTCAGGTCATCTATGGATTTAGTGTATAGCTTTTATACCCCCACCAAATGCCCAGGACTCCCCACCCCAATTATGGTATTTACAGTACTTCTAGTTCAGCTCTACTAAACACACTATGGAGTAGAAATGATCATAGAACCTTAAGATTCTTTTGGACTTAACGAAACCACGCCTGGAAGTCTTTACCCTGCACCAGACAGCCAATTCGCCTACAAACATTGCGGCTTTCTCTGATGTCACAGGCGAGCTATGGAAGGTCAAACATCACTACAAGGACAGGGAAGGAAGAGAAGAAGTTGCATGGAAGACTTTGACAGGTAGGGGCAGACAGACTCTTAGGGAGAATTTTTGACTTTTTTTAAAATAACTATATTTGGGTCACACTTAGCTTGCTCAGCACTTATTCCTGGCTCTTTTTCCAAAGGTCACTCCTTGAGGGACTCTGAGGACCATATGGGGTACCAGAGGTTAACTACTTGCAAAGCCTTGCCAGCTTTACTATCTCACCAGTACTAGCTTTTTGAACCTTTAAGAGCAATTTCTCTGATATTATTGTCGACAAACTCTTCAGGCAAGTACATTATCACACCCTTGTAAAAATAAGGGAAATTCGAACTCTGATGATTTGCTTTAGTTCAAAAGGAGTGGAGAAACAAATAGCCTTGAGTTAGAAAGCTAAGGTCCAAATCACAGCTGGGCCTTTTTCTGGATGTGGGAGGAGCCCATGTAGCAGGAAAGTGGAGGACCAGTGCAGTGTCCTCTGGCCATGGAAGGAGTGGGGAAATACAGCCTGGTGTGTGTTGGCACAGGAAGAGTAGTAGACCGCCAGGCCACCCTTCCTCTCCTCCTTCCTCCCTGGGCGCCTTGAGCAATTTGACATCAAGTGTAGTCTGAGCAACCCACGTTGCAGCAGCAGGGTTCATGGGTGCATGCTCTCTGAGTGAAGCTGAGTGAAAGAATAATTTACTGTTTGGAGAGCTGACCAACTCCGCTCTCTAGCAGGTCATGGGTTTGTTCTTTCGGCAGCCTACCTGAATTTCATGTTCCTGTTCTGTCACTCTCTATTATATCACCTTATTTAAATTTTATTATATGATATTTTTCTACAGAATATTTGCTAGTTGACTGCATCTTCAAGTGTTATGTGAGCTCCACTACACTCCATGCCTTTCTCATCTAGCCTTGCATCCCTCGGGCCTCCCAGATAGCAGATGTTCAATAAAATATTTGCAGTATACAATTCACTCCTAACTGAATCCAGGAATCATGTGGAATTGTTGTTTTCCTTTTTTGTGACTCCTTTTTGGTTATATAGAGCCCAGAAAAAACTATTTTGAGCCAGTTACATTTTTAGAACAAATGTGTATGTACAAAGCGACTCAAAACTGTTATCAAAAGAGAGTGAGGGTAGCTATGGGGGACATGAGAGATGAAAAGTGCCGATGATTCCATGTGAGATGTTGGAACACTGCACACAAAATTGCTTCCCATCTCTCTCCTTTGATCCATGAAGAAATGATGGAGGTTTGCATGGTAAAAAAAAAACAATTTGGGGAGAGCAGGAGTGGAAGAGGGCATGTCAGAAGCACCAGCCATGAGAATGAAAGAGGAGTGTTTCTTGCCCTCTGCCCACTTTCTGTGGGTGAAGGGAGGAAGCGGGGGCTACCTGAGTCTGTCTCCCCCACTGCCCAAGGCTCATGACACTGACTGAGACATCTCTGATGAGGGGCATCTCTTTCAAAGTCAGCCAGAAGGAGGGAGCACAACAGGTTGAAGTGCATGCATATTGTATAGGAACTATGGGCTCAATCACCAGCTCGACTTGGTCTCATGATCACTGATTCAAGAGTAGCCCCAGAGCACTGCCATGTCTGGCCCCCAAACTGCAGAAAAACAAAAAGGCAGTAACTCAGAGTCACAGTCACACAAACTTGAGTCAGAGATTCCTCCTGGATTACGGGTTTCAGGGTTGAGGAGGAAATTTAGGCTGCTCTGATTTAATCTTGCTACTCTGAATTGTTTGGAACGTAGCTCTGGCCTGGTTGTCAGGACATATGAAGAAAAAAGTTATAGAGTAAATGGGGCTGGTGCCTCCTTTTACTCACCCCATCAGTCACTCGATTCACTTACTTTGTGGATTAGTGCATGTTCCATGTGTCAGATATCAGATCCAAAGACTAGAGTCATGTTTAAGCTAGATATTGGAGCTCACAAGGCTGGAGGGCATGTTTGGCCTGTCTGGTCCCAAACGTGATTCCCACTGTGATATACATGACATCTTGAGCACTATTGGGAGTGGTCCTGGTGACTCCAGAATGGTTTGGTCAAAGTACTGAAACTGCATTGTGACCTAAGCTTCACTGGGAAAGCACCCCACACCCAAAAATGGGATAGACATGGCAACTGCCAATAGAAAGCTTGCATACTAATGATAGATATGTCTCGGTGCACAAATAAATATAAATCACAATATTTATTGCACTAGGAAGAGACATTTCGGATATCTATCAGATCTCAATGATCATGAGAAGCTGCATAAAAAAACTGCTGTGAAACTTTGTGTCTAGAAAGAAAACGAATCTTAATTTAGCTCTGCAAATTCATTTAGCTCAAGTCTGCAGGCTTCTTAAGATAACTTAGGTGGCTGTGGCTGTAGTCTTTGTCCTCTCACCCACATAATGGTAGTTGAGGGTTGGCTAGTCAGGATGGTCTCAGAAGGAGTGACGGGGACAGTCCACTTCTGTTCTCTTGTCTCACTCTATGCTTCAGCCAGCTGTACTCTCAGGTTGTTGTGAAAATGCATAGCCATGGAAGATGTAGGCTTAGCGTAATGTACCATCACTTCAGCTTTGCTCTCCGTACACAGCCATCAGGGATTCCGGAATAAGATGAGAACAGACCCTACTTTTCTAGCAAGAAGGGCTGCAAAGACAGAGGTGAAGGATATGGATGATGGGAGCAAGGGGGAAATGAGGTGTAGGAGATGGGGAGCTTTAGGGCCACCTATCTTGTCTTGGAAAGAGTCTTGGTTATAGGAAGTGCCTCTGAAGAGTGATATCAACTGAGCCTGACAAGCGAAGAGAGAAGATTCCAGGAACAGAAAATATGCGCTGTGAGTTCTGTGTCGGAGTGATCCAGAATCATGAAATGCAGAGCTGGCAGCAGAGAAGTAATATGGAAAGGTCTTAGAATCAGAGAGGATGGTAGAGGCAGCCCCAGCTGATGATGGAGAAGGTAGAGGCAACCCAGGCTGGTGGGGGAGATAGCCCTGTGCTGATAGTGAAGGCAGCCCCAGCTGATGGTGAAGGCAGCCCTAGATGGCTCTGGCACGGGCATTGCTGGCATCAGAAGCTTTCTTTGAAACCATAATCATGAGAACAAATCTCCAGAGCCTGGCCATATTGAACATCTATTCTGAGCCACCCTATAATAGGGTAGTTAGATAGCGAATAACACTTGGACCTGAGAGAGTTCATAGAAAAGTGAACAAATTTGGGGATGAGAATTAGTGACCACACATGTATGATGAAGTTGCCTTTGCGGTTGGAGACCTAGGCCAGTGAAACTGGATGATTAGCAGGAGTGTGTCTGATAATGAAGAAGGAGGAAGGACCTGAGTAATCTCATGTGTGTCAGAGGCCATCTGGAGGGTGACGGGGTGCCAGGGCAGGAGGTGCATGAGGCAGATAGGCAGGTGTGAGAGGAATGTGGGTGGTAGAAGTGGGCAAAATGGAGTGTGAGAGCCCATAAAGAAAGGCAGGAAGGATGGGGAAAATGGCAGTTGGAAGGCTTTAGGAAAAAAGCTTGATTTTTACCTGAATGACGGCCTGTATCATGTGCCTCTTTTTCTCCTGGGAGCAGCCCATCTGTCAGGGGGGTCGGTGTCTGGCAAGTACCGTCGTGGCCCGCAGGCGAGGGATGCGTCCCCTGACAGGAGAGTCCTTCACTGTCAGCGGCTTTGCCTGGGTGGGTTAATAAAGCCATCCATCACCCTTGTTCGTGCCAGGGATCTAATGCCTGTTTCATGCTGTTAGGGGCTGTGGACCCACCAGAGAGGGCTGTCCTCAATGGCTAGGCACTGAATTCTGTAGGTGGTTGGAACTTGGCTGCAGCTACAAGGCACATCTAGCCTTGGGGCATCCTTCTTCTGGCTGAGGGGCCTGTGCAAAAGATCACAAACAGCATCTGGGCACATTCAGGGGAGACCCTGTAACAGGAACTGAGGTTCAATTTGGCTGTTCCTGAACAAATGTTGGGGTGGGGAAGATGTCTATCCCCCAGAGTAGCTGTATGCTCTGACCCCCTCTTCCATCTCTAACACAGAGTTAGGGGTGAGCTGAGTGTAAGGCTGCCTGGCTGTTCAGGGAGAGGCATTTTGATTCATTTTTCTTGAAGCTGGTTGGGAATCTAACAAGTTTAGGGTTCAGGGCAGGAAGGCCTGGGAACTCAAACTGATGAGAATCCACGGGGCTACATCCAGTTGTGCTGGGGATAGAATTCAGGGTCCCTGCAAGCAAAGTACATACTCTTTCTCCTTAACACCACAAACTTTCTTTCCCCAGCGTATATGGGGTGCTCTCTTCCTATATGATCCCTACTGAACAGACAAGACAGAAAGATGGAGGTTCCTGGGGATGTGGATTATGTACAGTGTCACAGCGGGAGAGCACAGGGCTAAAAACAGAACCTGGGTGTGACTCAGCAGTCTTTTTGTTTTATTTATTTATTTTTATTTAAGCACTATGGTTACAAGTTTGTTCATACTATAGTTTTTCCCCCCACAGATAAGTTGTTCACGATTGAATTACAGTCATACAATGCATAATAACCTTCAAGTGTCACACTTTGCAAGCTTACACTGGGAGTTTTCCCTGTTTTTCAGTCTTCTCCCAATAAATGGGTTGGTACCATTCCCTGTTTCTTGAGTGATTTCATTTGGGTTTCAGAACCACACCCAATGGACCTTGGGGACTCTACTCTGACTTTATGGTTGGTGGTTGCTCATGGTGGTATTAAGGAATTGTGGTGCTCAGGATCAAATTTTATGCAAGGCCCTCCCTTGTACTCCCTGTACCATCTCTCTGCCTTTTATTTTGTTTTTGTTTTTTTTTGGGTGGGTGGGTGAGTGGGGCCACTGTGTGGTGCTCAGGGGTTACTCCTGGCTCTGCACCCAGAAACTGTTCCTGGCAGGCTCAGGGGACCATAGGGACCATATGCGATGCCAGGGATTGAACATAGGTCAATCTCCATCTCTCTCTCTCTTTTTCTCTCTCTCTCTCTCTCTCTCTCCCCCTCTCCTTCTCATTCTCTCCCTCTCTTTCTCTCTCTCTCTCAATCTCTCTCTCTCTTTAATCTCTGAAGAAAAAGAAGATTTGTGAGGTAACAACAGTAGAGCAAGGTTATACAAGTTCTGTTCTGGGAGTAATGTGAGTCAGTGTGATTTTAAATCAGTCTATTTTCCCCCCCCCCTCACACTAGATCAGTGTTTTCAAATCTTTTGCTGCAAACCTTCCTCTCTGTAAAAACAGGAAATCTGTTATGGGATCCTGCTATAAAGAGCAGATGCCAAGAAGTGGAATCGCTGGCTCTTATGGAAGTGCTCTTCTGACTTTTGAGAGAAATTTCCATAATGTTTCCATAGAGGCTGTCCCAGATGACATTTCCACCAATAGTGACTGAAGGGTCCCCTGTCACCACTTCCCTGCTGACACTCATTGTTTTCAGTTTGATAGATGTCATTCTCACTGGTGTGAGATAATATCTCATTGTTGTTTTGACTTGGTTTTCTCTTGAAAATAAGTGATGATGAACATTTTTTTCATATGTCTATTTGGACATCTGCATGGCCTCTTTTGTATGTTCATCTCCTCACCCCAATTTTCTTTATGGCATTATTTGTTATTTTTTGTTGCTGGACATTGTGAGTGTTTTACATATTTTGGACATTATCCCTTTTTTGATACCATTGAGTACAGATATTTTCTTCCATTCAGTAGGTGTCTTTTTATTTTAACTTTATTTTATTTTGACTCTTTTGCCATGAAAAACTTTTAAATTTCATCTTTCCTTCCTAAAAGAGGTTTAGCAGGTAGAGCACTTTCCCAAGTCCTACCAGAGTGGTTCCTGAATACAGTCAGGAGTTAGCCCTGAGTACTTCAGGATATGACCTCCCTACAAAACCCCCAAGTCTTAAAAATTTTCTGTTGTCCTATTTGCTTGCTTTTATTTTTAAATTTTTGTTTGTTTGTTTTATGCAAGGCAAACCTTATCACTATACTTACCCACTGTATTATATTTCCAGTACTCCAATTTTTTTTTTGGTTTTTGGGTCACACCCGGCAGTGCTCAGGGGTTACTACTGGCTCCATGCTCAGAAATTGCTCCTGGCAGGCATGGGGGACCATATGGGGCACTGGGATTCGAACCGTTGACCTTTAGCATGAAAGGCAGACGCCTTACCTCCATGCTATCTCCTGGGCCCCTCAGTACTCCAATTTTATTTTATTTTATTTTTGTGATTAGTGATCCAGTTTTCTAGCACCATGATTAAAAGAGGCTCTCCTTGCTCTACTAAAGATATGTGAACATCTGTGTGCAACACTGAATAGAATAACCAGGTTATAAAAACAAATGTGCAATGACACATGAATGAATAAAGAATATGTGAGATATATACATGTGCATATATATGTATTACAAGATTATGCAACTATTAAGAAAAAAATGAAGTCATGCATGTTGCTACTCTTGAATAGAATTAGAGGACAATCTATTAAATGAAGTCAGAGAGTGAACAAACACCAGATGATCTAGCTTGTCTGTGGTGCATAGAGAAATCAAACAAGGAATGGAAGCTATTAAATCATGACAAAATCTGACAGAATTACTATAACTGGGAATATCAAGTTGGCTGAAGTGGGTGGTAGGGATGATGAGGTGTGTTGCATGTAGCAAAGGGATATGGGTGGAGGACCTTTGCTTTGGTGGTGTTGAGGTGAGGTAAAATTGTACACCAAGGTGCTAACACCATTGTAAACACGTGACCCAAACTCTAACAATTGAAAAAAAGGTGGCCAAGGGGGAGAGAGGTAGGGTGAGAGAGGACCTTGAGACATTGGGGTTCAAATACTATGCCTGAAATTCTATTATTAACACTATTGTAAATCATGGTGCCTTGATGAAAATGGGAACAAAAACCCAAAAGAGGTTGTTATTCTGGATTAGGGAGGTCCTCCTGCTCCTGTTACATACCACTCTCAACCCAACACCCCAAGGTTTTGGGCTGGAAACATCTCCTAGGTCATGATCCTCTCATGATCAGACAGAGGTTCTGACCATGAGGGGCTACATTTTTAGAGGTCAGTTAGTCTTGAACATGGGACCTGGGCTCATGTTCTCTCTTGTGTGCTGTGGATGCAGTTTTGCTTTGAGATTCTCAGTCCTCCACTGCCTGTAAGATCTCCATGAGGCTTCCTGACAGTACAGAGTTTGGGGTCACATAACAGGTAGTCAGAGGCTGGGTAGCAGCATCAATTCTTTAAGATCGAGCTAAAATGTGCTCTGCATGTTTCTGACCAGTGTAGAAGAATCAACTTGAGGAGTATGGGGGACTGGAAATCTTGAGAAATAAAACCTGTTAAGAGATTAGAGCCAGGAGCAAGAGAATCACTCTCCTTTCTTCGACTCTTTCCAAAGAGTAATGGGAAAGTGCCCTTAATTCCTGCAGTCAGAGCGTGTGTGGAAAAGCCATTCACTCATTCAGAAAGATCGGAATTCCATGTCAGATCACTGAGGAATCTGACCACTACTCTTATGCTCACCAGCCCACTCATTCTTCACTTATTCATGGGTGCAAGTCAGTACTCCATCGCCATCTTTCAGGGCACTGAACTCAGAGAAAGTGTAAATATGTAAACAGTGTACATGTAAGTGTACATAAGCTGTAAACATGCTCTATGGCTTATGTTCTGTAACATGGAGAAAAAGTTAGGGGTGTCCACCCAATCAGTGTGAGGTGGAACCAGCGTACCTTGGGCGAACACAGAGGCTGAAGACCTTCTCTTTGGTTAGCACTCCTCTCTAATTTGGATTCCTCTCTCCTGTGTTCAACTGTCCCTGTGCTCTGGCTTACACTAGGGCTGGCCCCCACTTCCCCTCTGGTAGTGCCCCCTTCTGGCTAGTTTAAAAATAACCCCTGTCCAGAGACCTTCAGGTCTCTGCCTCCCACAGGGGCTTTCGGATCAGCAGCTGTATGAGTTGAGATAATTTTGTCAACACATGCCTTTTGTACCCAGAACATGCCTGGTAAATTTGTTAAAGAATACCCTAGGCTAACACATCATTACACTCCCCAACTCATCTATCTTTTACTTGGGATTAATTCTTTTTTTCCCCCCTCTCTCTTCACCTCCTCCATAAATCCTGGTGCACTTAATTAATTTCAGTTCCACTGTAAGGTCCATAATACAGAATTGTTCAAGCAAACACAAAATTAATTATTCTATTTACAGCCTTCTCATTGAGAGGAGCATTTCATCTTTCATAATTACATTTTGGAACGTCCAATTATGAATTCAGGCGCCTGCTGTTTTGCATACGGGAACTGTCCCCAAGAGTCCTCAAGGTAGAGGGAATCAGGCTGGTGGCCTCTTGGACCTTCCATCCTGAGCCTAGACACTGTGGGGTCTAGCCTCTAAGGGCCATTTAAGGAGACACTGAGGCAGAGAAAGATGGCAAGGTCTAGAGGGGAATAGCTCTAGCTCAGAGGATCGGAGGGAGGGAGTGAAGAGAAGAGAAAGGAGAGGAGGGCGGAGTGCCAATTTAATTGGGATCTCATCTTATGAGCACAAGCCTTCAAGAGGAGGAAACTGACCTCTTCATCTTGCCAGGATGGCAGGGAAGATTCTTGATTTCCTGGCAAATTAGTGCACCAGGCATTCTGGAGCCACTCCTATTGTACCTGGCTGGCTTCTCCTAATGAACTTTAGAGGCCTGGTTTTCTTCCTGCTCTCTGACTCTTGACTCTGAGCACCACTTTGCTGGTATGAGTTTTACTAAGTCACCAGACTCGCATCAGGGTCTTTCAGCTGAGTGGGAGAACCTCTATCTGCTTTGCAGGGGTGCTCTCTGCTTCTCAATGTCATGACCTGCAGTGCTGAATATGAGGGACACTTTTGGGGTTGCAGGGTTGGCCTTGAGTGGCTGTATCATGCACTCTGATCCACAGGAGTTTGAACATATTACACTAGTGTCTGTTAAAAACTTTTATGGGACAAAGAGATAGTACAGGGATTCAGACACCTGCCTTATATGTGGACACTTGGCTAATCCTGATCTGATCCTTGGCACTGTGCATAGTCCCCTGAGTACCACTAGGGGCTTCCTCTGAGCAGTGTGAGGAATAGTCCTTGAGCAACACAGGATGTGGGCTCCAAGCAAAGCAAAACAAAATATAATTGAGTCAAAAGTTTTAAGGGACTGGAGAGATGCACACTTGCCTGGCACGTGGTTGACTCCCCTTCAGTCCCTGGCACCACATGGTCCTTTAAACATGCTAGAGTCAGCCCTTGCTAAGGGCTCACCTGGGTAGCTCCCGAACTGAAAGGCTGGAGCAGCATCATATCTTGGGCCTTCCAATGAACCATGGCACAGTTGCTGAGAAATCCTAGAAGATTCCTTGAACTTTCTGAGTACCCTTTGGAGGGGTCCTGAACAAAAGACACATGTTTAGATAAAAATAATCAGAACTGTTTAAAAACTAGTCTAGGTGGGGAAGGTGATGCTTCCCATCTTCCGCCCACCCCCAGGATTAAAGTCTAATCACTCCTTGAACTTGTGACTGGGCTGGGGAGAGCGCTCAAAGGACCGGAGTATATGCATTGTATGTGGAGACTTCAGATATGATTTGGGGTCACTGGATGGTTCCCTATGCCACTGTTGGGTGACCTGGTGGCCCCAGTACTGCTGGGCCTGAGCAAATAAATTGAATGGTTCAGTTCCATCAGCCAAGTAGCACAGGGAGTGGCTCCCAGGCCCCTTGGTACTGCTTGCCCATCTCTTCCCTGCAGAAACAATGTGCTGAGAGTGAGGTTCAGTTTCTGGAGAGAAAAGAGCCAGGGGTCTTCCTGAGGGAACCACCCTTTCTCCTGCTCCTCCCAGTTCCTCCTTTCAGCATTAGATAAACTTTGCTTCAAGGCAGCCAAAGAAAAGAAAGAAGCCCAGCAAGTTTCCCCATGTCAGGCCTCTGCTGAGGGCTGACTGGGGCATCTTGTGCTGCTGCTACTGCTGCTTCACCTTCTGCCTCTCTGAGTTTCCACAGGTGGGTTTCTGACCCTTGAGAGCCTTATTTCAGATAGGTGTGTGTGTGTGTGTGTGTGTGTGTGTGTG